>PVJH01019907.1:0-18579 GCA_004026705.1 Nesogale talazaci | reverse complement strand
GTTCCCAAGATTATTGGGCCCCCTTTTCGGAAAATAATTGACTCAAGAACCCTCTGGGAGTAGAGAAGGGGGTGGAGTTTCGGGGGGCGGGGAAAGAAGCCTGTACTGGCTTCCCATGGGCTGGAACTGTCGTGCGGCCACACCCACCTGCTCAAACATAGGTTAAGCTCCTGTACTGGGACGGGCGGGGGCGAGGAGGGTAAGGGGGTCGGGTAAGGGGACATGGGGGGGGGGGGGGCAAGGGAGCCCCGAGATTGCTGATATTCAGGGCCGCTCGCTTCTCTCCGTTGCAGATATCCCCAACGGCAGCAGTTCCGGGGGGTACCGCCCACCTCCCCGAACCAAAGAAGTCCTCATCAACGGCCAGACGGTGAAACTTAAGTACTGTTTCACCTGCAAGATTTTCCGGCCCCCTCGTGCCTCCCACTGTAGCCTCTGTGATAACTGCGTAGGTGAGTCGCGGGGAGGCCGGCCCGGGGTGGGCGTGGGAGGAGCCTGTCCCTGAGCAGGGGCGGGGCTTGGGGTGGAGCGTGCCTGCGGGTGCTGCCCTAAGGAGGGGACGCTGCTGGCCATTGAGGTGGCCAGGAGGTGGCCCTTTGCCGTGGCCCCGTTCCCTACGCCTCGGCCCACCAGCTCCTTTTACAATTTCTTTTCTTTTTGTCTCCAATGATTTTTTTGGGGGCTCTAACAGCGCTTAAAACATGCAATACATCGTTTGTATCAAGCATCTGTGGACACGTTGCCGCATTCACTTCCAGATATTTTCTCCTTGAGTCCTTGGTGTAAGCTCCTTGTGCCCCCTCTTTTTTTTTTTTTTAATGAATCATTTTATTGGGGGCTCCTATAACTCCCATCACGATCCATACATACATCAGTTGTATGCAGGCCACATTCGCACACTGCTTGCCATCCTGACAATTTCTTTTCTTAATCCATCGCACACAGCAGGCGGGCCGTAGGAGGTAAAACCAGGCTGTAGCTGGCTGCCGGAGGGTGCAGAAGCCAGGGCATTGGACACCCAGGGCCAAGGAGGGAGATTGGGGAGCCTTGATTCTCTAGGGCCCACAGTTAGAACGTCGCCTTCCCCCCACGGCCACCAGTGCCACTTCCATCTTTGTGGCAGATGAGGTATACCCACAGTTCTCGACCGGGCCCAGCTGTCAGCCTTCCCAGACCAAGGCCCTCCCCAGAGTAGCGCCTGAGAAGCCACAGCCCATCTAGATTTTCCTGCACGGAGGCTCCTCAGAGATGAGGCGGGAAAAGGGTAGGAGAGGGCTCAAGGCCTCACCTCGCTTCCAGAAATCCTCATCTGCCCCTATAGGAGTTCCCTGGGGTTCAGAGAGCATAGGCAGGAATCTGTTTCCCTCTCCAAGGACAGAGTGCCCCTCAGCACGAACCTCTACAGCAGGCAACCGTCCTGTGACATCTGCACAAGTTGCAGTCTCAGACGGTGGAGTGGGGGTCCTGCAAGTGCTGCAGGTCAGAACGCCCGAGGGAGACAGACGAAGCTATCTGCTCCCAGAAACCCTCGGGCAGTTCTCCTCTGTTCTGTCGGTGGTGAATCTGTACGGGCTCAGCAGTGCGGTTTTCGGTTTGAAACATGCCCTGTAACCCTACAGCCCTCCTGTTAGCTGCTGTCCCCCGGGTGTCTACACGTGCACCCTTGGGAGTTGGTGCAGGCTTTCCCTCTACCACTTCCTTGGGTTGTATTCACTTCAATAAACGTCCTGTAGCCTTTACCGTTCCCAGTGAAATAGTCCGTAACTTTGTTCAGACTTCCTTCTTTGGCAGTTGAGAGCCTAGGATCTGGTCAGTTAAAGAAAAAAAAAAAAAGTCCAAAATTTGTTGCCACCGAGTCACTTCTGACCCATGGCCACCCTGTAGGACAGACACTGTGCCACCAGGTTCCTGCGGCTAGGGTCTTTTAGAAGCAGACCGCCACCACTTTCTCCTTCAGAACCCCTGGGGGACTCAAAGGACCTGCCAAGCATGTCATCACTGGTAGCAGTCGAGAGTGTCATCGCTGCCAAGCACCACCAGGGCCCTCTGGAGTCCGGCCCCAGGTCCACTTCCTGCTTTCATCTTAATAGCTGTGTGACAGAGCTAAGCCTCTTAGACTGTGTCCCAGCTTTGTCCTCTGTCTAGGGGGCTCAATGCCCACCTCGGGCAGGACTGAGAGTGCTCGAGTGCATACCTGTCAAGTGCCCAGCACAGAATGGTTGCTTTTTCACTGTTAGCTGCTGGGGCATTGCCTCCTCTGTCTGCCCCTCTCTGGACAGTTCTTGCCTCTCCGGCAGCCTGTACGGGGCTGAGGGGGGTGCAAGACAACGACCGCTATCCCCGAGGGCAGCTAGATTTCTAATATAGCCCTTCAGGTGACACCAGTCCAGCCCGAGTGGCCATACATGTCTCTGATGGGGACCCTGATGCCCAGGTAGCTCAGGTAGCTTCAGGGGACTCTCCTGGTTCCTCTTGACCCTTCCTAGGGTTGTGACCTTGGCTTCAGGGCCTGTTCTCCTGTGATGCAGTTGTGTGCCCTTATGCATGGCCCTTATACAAGGAAGCTCTTCTGTCCTTTCGGCCGCCCTCTTGGGGCCATCTCCATTCCATATAGCACTGTGCCTCTGCAAGCCTGGCAGTCAGTGGACACAGCCTTCTCTCTGGCATTGGTTTTATAGACAGCCGTTCACCTTTGTCAGCACATGGAGACACTTGGTGCATCTCAGGCCTCCGTTTCCTGTGTCCGATAAAACTCCCCCAGCCCTTATCTCTTAGCGACCTGCCTTTCAGGTGTGTTGTCTGATACTTTCGTGTGTGTGTGTGTGTGTGTGTGTGTGTGTGAGAGAGAGAGAGAGAGAGAGAGAGAGAGAGAGAGACAGACAGACAGACAGACAGACAGACAGACACTTTTTTGGAAGTTTGTATAACTGCTCTCATGGGCTCCCTTCACTGCTCACAGGTGCATGATTAGGGGGAGAGAAGGGAAGAAAGAGAGGAGCTGATACCAAAGGCTCAAACAGAAAGTAAATGTTAAGATTAGAAAATACTGATAACAACATAGGTACAAATATGCTTGATACAATGGGTGTAAGGATTGTTGTAAGAGCCCCCGCTCAAATGATCTTTTCATTAAAAAAAACCCCAAACCTGAAAACACACCAATCCATTAAAAAATAACGAACACCTCAGATTCGGCCTGGTAGGATGTCAGCGGCCTGCAGCGGTACAAGGGACCGTCTTCACTCCTCCCGGATGGTGTGTCGGTCGGTCACTTTCTCAGAACCCTGCCTCCTCTGTTGTCCGGCTGTCCGTGTCTCTGTCAGACCAGGGTTGCAAAGAGGGGCAGAGTGTATAGGGTTGTTAGGTCAGTCGCCAGGCGATCGTGACAATCATACAAAATTTTAAAAGAGCAAACGGCTGTTTTCCGGGGCCTCCTCTCCTCTCCGATTCGGTAGAGTGATGGGGGCTGAAACAACCACGGTGGCTCCTCTCTGTGTGCTGGCCACATACGAAGGCCAGAGTGGGTCTCCACCTTTCTGCCACCTGTTTGGACTTTGCTGGGGAAAACCTGGCTTTCAGAGAGCACTGGTCCAGGGACAGAAAGCTCTAGAATTGAGTATTTTTAACAAGACCTAAGCTTGAATTACTGCACTGAGCAAACCTACTGGGCCAGATCTCCATAAAGTGTTAAAAAAAAAAAAACAGAGGTGTCACTCTGGAAACTGAGGTGGGCTTGACCTCCTCTGAAAGTTGTAAGGGAATGAGAAAGACAATGAATGTCTTGGAAGTATGGTACTGTTGGGGAATATTCAATATACCACGGACTTTCAGGAGAATGGATAAATCTGTCCTGGAGGACATAAAGTCTCTAAGTCTCTCTTAGAGATGCCTGGTGACACATCTCACATACTTTGGACAAGTTTTCTGATGGGACCAGTACCTGGGAAAGTTCATCATGCTTGGTTGTGTTTGTCTGGGATGAGAAACAAATCCATTGATACTCATACACTTACAAAAGAGAATTTTAAATAAAGAAGTAATTATGCACCAATAAAATACCCCAGCCCTGTCCAGAACAAGTCCATAAGTTCAAATATAAACACATAGGTCCGTTATTAGCCCAGGACTTCCTTTTCAGACTCACGCAGTGCAGGCAATGATGCTGAACGCAAGAAGAACACGGGCTGGTGGGTGAAAACTCCTGTGGATCCAATGGCAGTGGGAGCGTCTCAGGCCTGTCTCTTCAGATCTCCACCAGCCACCATAAGGGGGGAAAATGAGGCTTTCTCCTGCAGATTCACATCTCAGAATGCCACAGGGGCAGTTCTGCCTGACCCTGCAGGGCCACTGTGATCAAGTTTGCTGCCTAGTGGTGGCCTGTGAGATGTTATGTCCCTGGTATGTGGAATCCAGCAGGACCTAGGGGGACTGGTTTCAGTAACGCTTCCAGGCAGAGACAAGGTTAGGAAAAGGTTTTTGGCGTCCACTTCGGAGGACTGACTCACTGAGAGCCTCACATACTGCACGAGTCCCATGTCCACAGAGCACCGGAAGTTGAGCCGGTACTGGACCGCGCTCGGAAGGAACACCGGTGGGGGCAGGAACCCCCTCCCAAGGGTGGAGTCGGCCTTGTTGGGATGGAGGGAACCTTCACTTGCTGGTGAGAAGGGAGCCACTGGAGGCGCCCACACCATGACTGCAACCATGGGCTCAAACATGAGGACAAGGATCCGTCCAGCGGGCGCTGGCCTCTCTGATCAGAGCAGCATCCACGGGCACCCTGTCCTTGCTCCTCGCCCCCAGCCTGAGCACCTGCCAGGTGGACCCGAGAGGACAGTGAGGCTCGGAAGAGGCAGGCTTGCCTGTGGTCTGCGTGCAGGGTGTAAGTTACCGGACCCCAGAGCTGTTTGCCGTTGGCTCTGCTGGGCCGGGCGTGGCGGACATGGCGAGGGACGTGCCCTGGAGACACCTGGAGGGGCTCCATTGAGGTGCAGTGAGAGGGACTCGGGCAAAGCCACATGAGGCCCACACACAAAAAGCACGAAGAGGTTGCTTCTGACACCTGGGCGTCAAGGCTCCTTGGTCTGGGCACTGGAAGGGGTGGCACCCCTCAGAGACAGCCTGGGTCTGTCTACGGCCCTGCCTGCTAGGGACCGGCAGGGCACAAGGAAAGGTGTTGGCCCCTCTGCCAGGCCAGGCTGAGGAAGACCAGGAACTGGCGGGGCACGTGGGGACAGGTGTGGAGATGGGTCATGACGGCCCCACCCTGAGAAGCCTGGACAGCAGGGACGGGGACTTCTGCCTGCAGAGAACCTGTTGGCTCTTGATCGCATGTTGTGGACCGTTCTGGTCACACACCCCCAGTGTGGTGGCTGGCACTGCCTCTCTTTGGTGAGGTGTGTGATGTGCACCGGTACCGGTGACTCCACAGACCTCGCCAGGCCCTGGGGCCCAGTGTTGCCCACTCGTGTGACCAAGGATCTAGAAGGTGGTGTCTGGTGTGGCCTGGCGGGGGAGTCCATGCAAACCTGGGAGTCGTCTCCACTCGCTGGTTCTCCTCCCATGAAGACAAGAGAGGCTAAACAGACGGCGCCTCGGAAGAAAGACCTGGAGTCCACCCAGAAAAGCTCATTCTGAAACCCAGCACACGCGGGCGGCTGTGAGTCCGAGTCTTTCTGCTTCACGGCTCCAGCCGAGGCGCCAGGAACCCCCGGCAGTGTCCGTGTCACGAGTCTCAAGGCTAGCGGTCTGAAAGCCACCAGCCACCGTAAGGGAGGAAAACAAGGGTGTACTCCTCTGCAGATCCACCATCTCAGAATCCCTCGGGGGCAGTTCTTCCCGACCCTTCCCGATGATTCTGAGTGATCAGAATGGACTCCAGAGTCCATTGGCAGTGAGTTTGCGGGGTGGGTTTGTTAAGAGGTCCCCGACCGCTGCTTGTGAAAGACCGTCCTGGTGGCAACCGCCTGGTGTGATCTTCCTGGGGCATCCTTGGCCTCCCCGTCGAAGACCCGCTGTTTGTTAGAAACCTGCAGTTAGTTCTGCAGGCGCAAGAGAAGGCTTTCCACTCTCCTCCCAAAAAACACACAGGGATCGTCCTGCCCCGCCCTGTAGGGTCGCTGTGACTCCCTGGTGGGGCGAATGAGTGAGAGAGTTCAAGCCCCACTCCTGGGAGTGTCAGGCCCTGCCCAATCCCAAGCACAGCTTATGCAGCTGCTTGCCCTCGCTGGGCCAGTTTGATCAGTCTCCATCCCCCGTTTCATTGAACTCAGCCTCCTCCAGATACCCAGTCTCTCCTCCTCCCCGGGTCCCCCACTCCCGTTCCACTGCAGGCATGCCCACTAAGCTGCCTGGGACCCCATTGCCTCACCTGCTTCACCTGGCCCGTCGTCATCGTCCCCTCACCTGTAACGTGTAGCTGGTCCAGGTGAGCCAACGGCAGCCAGACAGCAGGCAGTGCAGGGGCAGCTCCGGTCATTCGTGACAGTTTTTTTGGGGTTTTTTGTTTGTTTGTTTGTTTGTTTGTTTGTTCGGTTTTCATTTTGTCCTATTTTTTAGTGAAAGTTTTACCTTCGTGCCCTAGGAGGAAAACTCCCTGACCGGCCGCCCCACCGGCCATTTCAAGGGGATCTTTCCCCACTTGCTCAGAGTCTGAGGGCCAAGTGACATCTCCGAGTTGCTGCCCTGACCCAGATTCTGCGGCCGCTTCTGGTGCCCCCATGCTGCCCCGGAGGCTTTTTAAAACAGAACCACCTGCCCCTCCGATTGTCCAGGCAGCCCATCAGCCGCTGCTCCCTGAGCCAAGACATGATACCACCTGTCCAGCCCGGCTTGGAGCCGACTCGTCAGACCTTCCGGCATCTTCTCTGGCAGTCACCTGGCCTGCTCTGAGCACGGTCAGTGTCCAGGGTCAGCGACAGCAGACTGAAGCCTTGTGCAGGCTACCCCTCCTCCTCTGTGTTCAGCTGGAGACTCCAGCCCATGGGTCAGACCACCTCCTTGGGGGCTCCCCCACTTTCCCCGAGAGCTGTGCCTTCCCCCCTCCCACCATGGTGTCCTTTTCTGACGGTTGGTCCTTCCTGATGAGGTGTCCAATGTAAACCACTAAAGTCTCGCTAAGGAGCCTTCTGGTTACCTTGGAAGCATCTCACCCGGTGCCGTGGGGAGGGGTCACTTGTGAAACTCTGAAGGCCCCTCTCCCTTCCCTCCACACTCATGTGTGGAGCAGGGGCCACTGCCAGCCCCGCAGGGAGCTGGTCCAGTATCGGCTGAGGGAACAAGGGAAGCAAACCCATGATCCTCCTCTAAGGCAGAAGGGTGGCCAGGAGCCCAGTCACTAACTCAGAGGACCTGTTTATACACAGAGAGAGAAAGAGAGAATGCCTGCCCAATGGGCTGAGCACAGCAGTCCTCTTTACCGAATCCTTGTTTCCATGGATCCCCACCCCCCAGACAAACTTCCAGGTGGAGCCGTGCCTTCTAACAGGCTCCCAATTTTATAAGAAGTGGAGACCTTCTTGGAAGGACTTCCCTATCACACCCCACCCTCTTGCCTCTGCCACCCCGTATACTCCAGGGACCCCATCCAGCCTTTCTACCCCAAATGAGAGGGGAAGAGAGTCCCCGTGCTTCTCCCCCGCTCGACATAGTGGTTTGAAACGTCTTGGGGGTGTCTTCATGCAACCACCCTTGCCAGCCAACAAGCTGCTTCCTCCTCACCCAGATGTTCACCCTCCCAGCCCGTCACTGCCCCCGGGGCCCGGGGGGCGGTACAGCACGTCTGCTGTGGCCTCTTGCCACCTTGAGACTGAGGAACACGGCCCCGTACCACACTCCAGCACCCCAACAGCTCCCTGGCTCTGTGAAGCCAGGGCCAGGTGGTTTCCATGCGACGCTGGCTCTGCCACTTCCCTGTCCCACGGTTGACCTTGACCCTGGGGGGCTGTGTTGCCTGTCGCAGTGGCAGAGCTCGCCGATCCAGCTTTCTCCTCGTGTGGGAGGTCACCTCGGGGACTGAGGACTGTTCTGGAGTCTGAGAATGAAGTGTCTTGACCAAAGGAGATACAGGGCTGGTGGGAGGCATGAAGGCCTGTGCTCATGTTGTCTCAGTGTTCCTAGCACTTGTGTGGGGCTGGGTGCCTGGGAAATACCCGGGGGAGGCAGACAATGCTCCGTGGTACTCGGAGAAGGGAATGCGCAGAGAAAGCAGTCTGCCGCTTAGTGGCGCAGAGTCCCATCTCGTCTCGAGAGCAGGCGTTGGCAGACAGGGCTTTTCTGGGACATTATATGGCTCTGAAGTAACATTGAAAAGTTGCAAAGGCCCTTTTACTGTTTTTACTGTGTTTACTGTTGACCTCGCTTGTTCGTGAAAGTATCTTTGGGCCTCTCAGATGGTTTTTAAACGACAGCTTGCCGGCGGCTGTGGTGGCAGGCAGCGCTGGCCCATCCCAGCGGTGGGTGCCCCTCGTCTTCCATGCGACCTCGAGCGACGACGGATGCCCTGGCTCGCCTGCCTGTTCTCGGCAGCGTGAGGGTGCTGGACACTTCTGTATCGGGGGCGTCAAGCAGGATCGGCAGCAGACTAATGCGTCACGGGCGAGCTCTTCGGGAAGGAACCGGACACGGTGGAAACACGATGACTCCCTGTCCCTGTTAGGCTGTGTTGACCCTACCAGCGACGTCTGGGTCCCGTGTTCTGTAGTCAGAGATGAGAAAGAAGAGAGCTCTCAGAGGAGCAGTCTCCAAGTTGGGGGGCCATGTGGCTGATCCCAGTTTGTCGTCGTCGTCGTCCTTGTTGTGTTGGTTTTCTTGGCTTTGTTTCTTCTCTTTTTGCATTTCCTTGGGTGGCCCACTCCAGGACACAGACCGTGCAGATCCGTGAATAGGTGTGTGTGCGCGCGCCTGCGCACGTCTGTGTGTAGAATGAAGTATCATTTCCGGAGGGGTGGACTTTTCCAGCTCAGTAGCTGAGTAGCCCCTTTGGGTCCTTTGGTTCGTTGACTTGTCAGCATCTGAACAGGCTCTGGGGTTGCCACTAGGCTGTCATTGGATCCTCAAGGACTGGCTGTTTCTTTTTAATGTCACCTGCAGACAGCGGTCCCTCCCTGTCACCACCGCCCTCCTCATGTGCCCGTGCCCTTTGCACAAAGCATGCTTGTGTCACACGCACGGGATGAGATCCGTGGTTTACAAGGTGCGACCAGCAAGTCATGACGCTCGGTGTGGCTGGAGAGCGTGATGTTTACGTGTGCCTTTTCTTCTCTGTGTGGATACGGCTAAAGCACATACTAGCAAACGGCTGGCGTAGAAACAGCTCGAGGGAGATTCTCGGTGCATGCTGGCCATTTTCCTCTAGGCCTGGAGGCAGGCTGTTGTTGGGATGACCTTCTGAAGAGTGTCTTCCCAGAAAAAAAAAAAAAACAAAAACAAGGAAAGCCGCTGAATAATCAAGAAAAGAGAAGGCATTTCCCAGGGCTTGCCAGGGGAAGAACAGATCACTTCAAGTTACTTCCCGTGGGGTCCACGCGTGTTCCTGTGGAGTCGCCGTCTAGAAAGATGTTGGACTCAGCAGGCAGCAGGCACCGCAGGGGAGAAGCATCCGGCCCGAGGACCCGTCGCCAAGGTCTAGTCCCACGGCTTCTGAGCTGTCATGGCCCCAGGCGAGTGGTCTTCCGTCTCCCAAGTTTCCGCCTCCTCTTCAGTGAAAGGAGCAGCAGCCTCGTGTTCTGTCTGGCGATGTGTGGAGGCCACGTGTGGAGGATTCGCGCCTGGGACTCCTCGCGCCCGGGACCTTTCATACTGCAGGTGTCTGCGTCTGAAGTCACCCCACAACTCCCGACGTGCCCATGCGTGATGGATGAACCCCCTGAGCGTGTGACATGGAGCTCACTCATGGAAACCACAGCATGGGGGCAACCCGGACTCAGTGAGCACGTTGCTGTGCTACGGCTACGGCTAGGGCTACGGCGACTGCACAGCCTGCACAGAAATGGCCACAGGGGACCCAATTTCACGGGGCAGCGGGGGGAGGGCGGGACGATAAGCAGTAGGCTGGGGGTAGACTGGTGTTAACCCGGGTGAAGGGAGAGGTCGTGTTTTTTCCACCAGAGGGTGAAGAGGCATCAAAGTGGGGGCAAGAAGTTGACGCCAAATAGACGATCGGAAATGTAACCCCCGCCCCCTCCAGTTCACAATACAGAGTTTCCAAAAAATAATACTATAAGAGCGGTTTTTCAAATGAGAGCAATTCTGCCACGGCTATTCACACGAAGAAGACACGCTGCGAAAGCAGTGGTGGCCGGGGTGCGAGAACCTGGTTTTGACCCGGGTGCTCCTGTCCCCAGTCCTTGTGTCCTGTCTTCCTGGCCACTGACCGAGTGGGGACCGCATAACCCCACGTGTTGGTGCCAAGGGAAGGGAGGGAGGACACAGAGGCCTCGTGAAGGACAGAGGGAAACACTCAATTGTGTGGGACGAGTCTGCGTGCCCCTGTTTGTTTAAGTTCTTATCATTTCAGAACAAGGCCACCTTCCGTTGTTTTCACGGCTTGCCTTCTGCCGAGACTCAAGTCCTCGGGGTCTCTTGAAAGGTCTCGTGTCTCTCAGGGTTCATCGATAATGATAACATTTTGTGTTTCCGAGTGTTTGGTGGTGGGGAGTGGGGAGGGGCTGTTGGTACCCCTCCAGTTTAAAGAAGCGTTTTATTAATTGCTTTTTCCCCTTCTCTTTTCTGCCTCTCATTTCAGAACGGTTTGATCACCACTGTCCCTGGGTAGGCAACTGTGTGGGGAAAAGAAACTACAGATTTTTTTATATGTTCATTTTATCTCTGTCTTTTCTGACAGTCTTTATATTTGCATTCGTAATCACCCACGTCACCCTTCGTAAGTATGCTGGCGGAATCAGGTTCTGTACGTACCCACTGGCCTGCCTTTGCTTGTGCGAGTTCATTTTTATTTAGTCTCCTGGTCATTTCGGGCTTTCTTTCTCTTCTCCTCCTCCCTGGCCTTTCTCGCCTCCGGCACCCCTTCCATCCCTCGTCCTCCCCCCTTTCCTCCCAGCACCCGCCCCATCCTCCCAGCACCCATCTCCATGACTAGGCGGGGCTCGCCTCTCAGCGGCAAGACTTTGCCCAGACACCCGCTTCCCCGGTTGGACCCACGCGGGCCCCCTCTAAGGGCTGCCCTCCAAGAACTGTACCTGTGACCTGCATAGGTGACAAGGTGCTGTGGGTGCTGGGGTCACCCACTGCATCCTGGGGTCTTCTTTTTTTTTTTTTTATGTCCTAGGTACTTAAGCAGATACACACACACACACACACACACACACACACTGCAAGCAGGGCTTGGGCAGGGAGGAGGGGGGAATAATGACTAGGTTTTCTTGCATGCAAGTCTACATCTGTCAAAGATGAACATTTGGGTACAGTTTGTTCAATAACGTGCGTAAACAACCCTTGCCATGTGAAGGAAGCCATTTTACTTTCAAATTAGGAGGGTGATTATTAGAGGTTATTACTTCTGAAGATTATTGCTGTCAGCTTGGGGGGAGGCAGGGTTGTGAGAAGAAGAGACGGAGACTCGAGAAACTCAGAGCAGATCTCAACGGTTAAATGGCTTCCAGAACAAGTGGCGTTTCTCACTCCCTGCTTGGAGGGGCGGCGAGGCCCTGCCCTCCTCCTCTTGGCCATTCTCCTGCCTCCACCAGGGCGTGACTGGAAGGGCTTGACTGGGGTCAGGACTGTGTCTGTGGGCCCTGAGCAGGCATTCCAGTGCCGCTAGCCCTGGGAGAGGCCGACATTGCCTCTCCCACCTTGGCTCCACTCACAAATGCAGAGTCTCTTTCTGGAAGGTTCCAGAAGCATCTGAACACTGGCCGCCTCACCTGCTTTCCAGTGGGGTGGTGCTGAAGTCACAGGTGGCTAAGGCCGAATCAGGTCAGCCCATCCCTCACCCTTCTCTCCCGCTCGGCCCTGTCACAAGGCTGGGGACAGCCAGAAGCGGGGAATGCTCCCCCTTGGTTGCTGCTTGTGCTTGGCGTTTGAGTCACATCTGACCATTGAATCAGGACTGCCCCCAAAGTGCTTGTGTTTTGTTTCAAACTGTGGCCCCCAGTCTGTCTCGCTGCAGTCTGGCTCCTTGCGTGTGCGGCCATAGCTTAGCGGGTTATGGGGGTTGACACCTACCCTGGCTTTGATGTCCAGAATCCTGAGGAGACGGGAGCGTTGTCTGTGGGGCCCATAGGCAGAGAGGACGCGTGGTCGTCAGGAGACCATTGCAGGCACACCCGGGAGATGCTGAGCGTTCGGTTTCCGAAAGCCCAAATGAAACGAGCGGAGGGCACTGGGGGGATGTCCGAGGACCCAGGAAAGGAGGTGTGTTGACGCTAAGCCGTCATCTGGTCAGTGCGCAGGAGTGCGAGTGTGAGAGAGAGGAAGGCGTGACCCTGACAGGAAATGAGTGCACACGGTTTGGGGCGCGTGGCTTGCTTTCTGCTCCCATCTCCGAGGCGCCCAGGGCCAGCTCCCTGCCCTGCAGGGTCGAAATCGAGTTCCAAGCTGGAGGCCTGCTCAACCCCAAATTGCCACAAACCTCCCTCTTTTAAAGAGCAAAATAAAGAACACAGCCCTGGGGAGGCACGGGGAAGCGAGGCAAGCCATTCACAGCAAGACGATGTCCCTTGTCACGGCTCTCCCTCTTACACACGGCCCTCTGAGCCTCGTGGGTCACACCTGGGTCGGCAGTTCAAAATCACCTGGGGAGGAGGAGGAGGCGTCCTGCTGCTCCCTTAGGTTTTCCCAATCCCTGCCCTAGAGGGTTCCAATGAGTCCTCCACGACTCAGTGAACTCAGTTTGGTTGACAGCCTCGTCAGAGCATCCCAGAAACCCAGGGCCCGCTTGCGTCTCCTGGGTCACCCAGAGACCCTCCGGCGCACGCACCCACCTCCACCCGCAGTTGTGACACACTCGCACACGCGTACATCTCCCCGGAGCCCCTGGGGACGCAAGTGGCTTACACCGCCAGGTGCCAATCCGTCCTCCTCCCTCCAAGGGCGGAGCCTATCTCTGCTCTTGGACAGAATACTGACAGCTTCAAAGGGGGCTCCAGGAAAAGTTTGTGGGGAAATGGGGCTTTGTGTAGCACCCTGCACCCCCTGATATTTTGACAGATTCAAATATTTCAGTAATGTAGGCAAAGGCATAGAGGTTTCCTTCCCTCGTGTCCTGTGTCCCCCCCAAGCAGCCCCGCTGCTGTCCCCCGAGGGCAGAGGCTCCTGTAATGAGTCTCCGTCTCAGAAACCTGCAGGGGCAGCTCTGACGGGGTGGCCAGGAGTCAGACACCACTCACTGGCCGTGAGTTTGGTCCCTGTGGGGTCACGGCCCAAAGTAGGGGGGACATGGTAAATGTATCCCAGCAGCTCAGGGATACCTGGGTGGACACGCGGGCTTCCTCGAGAGAAAGGGAGTTCAAGAAAGCCATGCCGTTTGGGACCCGCAGAGATCAGGCACCCCTCCACGCCCAGGTGGGTCTTGGCAGTCACGGCCACAGGCCACTCTGGTCCCGCTGGGCTGGCAGAAGTGGGGAGGACTTTAAGTCCACATCTCCCCTATCTGCTCTCCACATGATTCCTCTGCCGGCCTTCCAGCGCCTCATCCCACTCTCGGGGAAATCTGGAGGCCCCTTGGTGGTAGATGTGGGCACCCAGGGGACCTGAAAGACGGATACGTAGCCAGTGCCCTCTTGGTCTTCCCCGGGCCCACAGAAACACACCCTGGGCATACAGCAGAATCTGCGCTCCACCGGCACCCCCTGCCCGAGGCATTGCCACGTCTGTCCCTGACGCAGACCAGACTCTCAGCAGGCTGAGCGCCCCGTGTCAAATGCCTCTGTGGGCGAGGGTGCTGCAGCACCGAAGTAGTGCTTTCTTTGAAAGCAAATGGAGCTTTGGCAGCGTGGTGGGTTCTGCTCAGCAGAGTCCAAGGTTCGAGCCCAGCAGTCACTCCTGGGGAGACAGATGAGGCTCTCCACTCCCATAGAGATGGCAAACCTCGGAAGCCCCCGGCGGCGATTCTGCCCGCCCTGTGGGGCCCCTGTGAGTCGGAATTGACTCGATGGCATTGAGTTTTTGGTTTTCGGTTTTGTTTCTCACAAAGTCAGCTGTATACCCTGGTTTCTGCACACTGACTGTGGAGGCGTGCTCCCAGACATCTGAAAGACGTCTACGTCGCCCCGCGGATAGGCCTGCCTGGGTGGAAAGTTCACAGCCTTTGGGAAATCGTCTTTCATCGGAGGAGAAGGGGGAGGGACAAAAGTAGGAGCCAGTGTTCCTATTCCTCGTCAGATGGGACCACTCAGGGCCCTTAGGAGGCGCGGGTGGGAAGAAGGCAGAGGGCCAAGATCTGGACGGAGGCTCTGCCCACAGGTGGGACCTCCTGTGGTGGGGGGCGGAGGGGACGGTCCGCCTCCAGCCTGGAGACCGACACAGAACCACGAGTGCCCTGACCGTCAGCAGCTGACGGGTGGAGTGTGTGCGGGCGAGGGTGCCTTCAGAGGGAAGCGGGGTGTTCTGGGAGTGAACGCGTGGACGCTCAACTCTGTCTCTCCCCACAGGTTCGCAGCAAACAGGATTCCTCAATGCTATTAAGGACAGCCCTGCGAGATATCCTTTCTGGGGGCCCTGTCCCCCCGAGGCCCCAGTGTCAGAAGGCCCTTCTCCCTGTCTGCCACAGCTTTTCTCGCACACACACATCCCCGCCCTCCAGAAACCCCAGTCCCTCACAGTCATCCCGTCGTCGGTGCTGACTTGGGTGGGCGACCCTCCAGGACAGGGTCGACCCATCCCATCCCTGCCGGTGTCTCCAGACTGAACTGTGTTTTAAAAACCAGACTCACCGCACGGCGCTCCCACAGGAAGGCACTGTCCCAGGGCTGAGAGACTGCCACTTGCCCTGGGATCGGAAAGCCGGTCATTCCGCTCCGGAGTGGCTGGTGGGTCTAGCTGTTGCCCTTGCGGTTGGCAGCCTGACACGTAACCGCTGTGCCACCAGGGCTTCTCCTGAGCACCAGGACCCCCTCGAAGTCCTCCCAGCACCTGTGTACACCCGAGGCGCCCGTGGCTCATCTCCCCACATGGGCCCTGAAGCACTCCTTAGCCAGAAAACCCCATTACAGACTCTTGCCCTCTGCACCCCCCAGCAGAGAGAATGTTCTGGGGACATCAGGTTGGCAGAGGGAGGTGCGAGAGGACACCAGGGTTCTGTGCACGGATGAACCTCTCCAGAAGGAAGGGCGTCATGGCAGAGGTACACCCCAAAGGAAAGGCCTGCGCACGACTGTCCTTTCAAGGCATCGTGGCCCTGGGGCGCCTGCCCGCTCAGGACCGCTGGGGGCCTAGTGGCTTGTCAGAAGACCGGCCTTTGACACGGGTGACAGCGGCGGCTGTGATTTGGTTGGGTGTCGTTTCAGTCAGTGGCCACTCCAGGGAGTGTGTGTGGCTCTCCATCGTAAGATCTGCTGAGCAGGCCCCGTGGACTGTGTGCAGACTGGGTGTCTGGTCCATGGTTTCCGGCAGTGGTTTTAATCCCAGGTCATTGGGAGGCTCGGGGACTTCTTTCATCCTCCCAAACGGTGCACCCGGGCCTTTGCTGTGGCGTTTCAAATTTCTTGAAAGGAAGACATTCTTGCTTTAAGACAGCCCCCCCTCCTTCCACCCCTCTGCACACCCCCCCCACCCCCACCCCACAGCGTCCCACTAACTGCTGGAGAGCCAGTCCCTGGACCTGCTGCCTCCGCTCCCTGCAGGCCTGGGGACCAGCCCTCGTTCTCCCTCTGTGGGGGGGCTGCACTGCGAGTCCCCCTGTCTGCGGAGGAACTGCTGCCACCTGTCACAGGGAGAACGAGGCAATGCCCCTCAGTGGTTGTAAACAGACCCGAGCGGGGTTTCTGGGGGTCAGTCTGGGCTGCAGTATGTAGGAGATCTAAAATTGCATGTAGGCCTCCATGCCTGTTGGACTGCTAACCAGAAAGTCAGTGGTTGGAAACCACCAGCCACTCCCAGGGAGAAGGATGAGGCTTCCTGCGCTCTGAAAGAACCCCTGTCCCCGAAACCCCCGGGGCCATTTTCTTTGCCCTATAGGGTCCCCGTGAGTTGGCTCAGAGTACTCAGAGTTAAGTATATTGGAGGCCCGGTGGCTCCATGGTTAAGTGCTCAACCACTAACACAAGTCCGGCCCTTTGGCCCCACCAGCCAGTACAGGGGAGGAAAAGTGATGTCTGCTTCTGGGAAGAGGCCTGTGAGAGGAGTCTACTCCCCCCTGCAGGGTCACCGTGAGCCGGGCGCGGCTCAGAGGCCGTGGGCGTGCCTAGGTGGGTACCCCCTTACCTGTCAGTACACGTTGGGGGCGGCATAGGCATCGTCCCCTATGTGGTGACTAGGTGCTGCTGAGTCCGACGCAGGGCAGAACTGTGCTCTTGGAGGATTGTCCTGGCTGACTGTGCTGCACTACATTCCAGACCTTCCTGGTGCCCCTGGGTGTGTTCGAACTGCCAGCCTCGGGACCAGTACCAAGCAGGGGGCCCACAGGTTCTGAGGTTGGCCAGTGTCTCTTTTTTATGTGCATCCCTACTCTGGAGGTGAGGGCCAGGGGGCTTGGAGAGGAGGGCTTGTGGGTCCAGCCTGGCTTCACTTCATGCCGGGAGACGCCAGCATTAGCCAGAAGGGTGAGGGAACGCGCATCTGTGACCGCTCGGAAAGGTGAAGGATGCCGCCCCACCCCCTTGCTTCCTCCCAGGCCTTCTCGGGTGACATCCTCCCTGCCCCGTGGCCTCTGGGTAATTTTCCAGGAATGCGGCTTTGGCATCGTCCTGGAGCCTGGGGTTGGTGACGTCATGAAAGCATGCTGGTCGTATTAAGTTTTATAAATATGCCTCGGAACCGGAATGATGTTCTGGGCGGCCAACTGGAACGTTTCCTGAAGCTGAAAGGCCGTGCCATCAAACTCACCCCTCCCCCTCAGGCCCCCACCTGTGCGCCCATGCCTGAGGCCCAAACTCTCCTACAGTGACACCCCCAGTGGGGAGCCTTGCAGTAGATGGGGGGGGGGGGATGGAAATGCTTCCTGCTGACAAGGGCTGGGTGGTCTCAGCCACGGTGTCCTGGGGCTGAGGCACCTGCTGCTCCCTGTACCCAGGCCGCCCTGGCCCTGGAGCAGGGGGCGCTGCTGGAGCAACTGAGAGCGCCCTGATTGGGCGTTGGTTGTGGCCTGGGGAAGGCTTCCTTCCTGCTCGAGGGGAGGTCAGCCTGAGGTCTGGGGCTGCTGCTGACCCTCTGCTGAGTCAGACTTGTTCCCAAGAGTCTGACCGCCCTGACAAGCTTGTCAAGGATGCCCACAGGCCATCTCTAAAGATCCCTAAGTCCTGCCTCGCTGGGTGGGCCTGGCAGAAGAACCTGAGCCATGGGGGTGACTGGGGAAGGGAGTCTGCTGTCACCTTGGGATGTGGTCTTCAGACTAGAAAATGGCCGTTTTTTAAAGAATTTCCCAGGGTCACGAGTCTGATCCCGGGGGCAAAGGAGTGGGGGTGGATGAGAGGCCGGGCCCGGGCAGAACTTCCTCGCAGAGTTGACAGGACCGGCGATGGAGAGGCGAGGTGAGAAGTGAGTGGGGGCAGATCATGGCCACTCCAGGATCAGACGAGAGGGAGGTGAGGGGGGGTGCACGTGGCTGGCTCCTCCTCCAGCATGGCCTCCCTAGAAGGGGGGGGGGTGCCACACTGTCCTTGTCACCATGGCTGTAGCTCCCTACCCACTCACTGCCCTCCCTGCAACTGCGACGTGTCTCCCACCCCTCAGGTCAGTGAGGTGGGGGTTCTGGGGGACTGGGTGTCAGTGACGTGGCTGCCCCACCAGGGGGCTCTCAGGAAGCCCCTGCCCTACCCCTAGGAAAAGGGAGGAGAGGACCACCTTCTAAAAAAAAGTGGGCGGACTTGAGTCTTGGAGATGCACTGGGCATCTCTCTTCCATACAATGAACCCCACCGTGTACAGGGGCCTGGGGTCCGCACAGCCGGAGCTACCCCCCAGCCCACTCCCTGCTGGCAGGCACCCCCAGGGGGAAGGCAGGACTGTGAAGTGAGACCCATCCTTCTGTTCCGCGAGCCTTGGCTGAGACCAGGCTGGGGCTGTCACTGTGCGGTTTCAAAAGACTGCATGTTCTTTGTGTCACGAAAGATGTGGGGTGCACCTGGGGGTGTCGAGTCACAGAAAGGGCACATGTGCCCTGCGGGGGGACCCAGAAGAAACTTCAGAGGTGGCCTTGCCACCGGGGGAAGAGCGGGCCCTTGAGTGGGCGAGCCCAGGGCAGGAAGTCCTGTCATCCACAGAGGACCCAGCGGGGCACAGCTGGGCTCCACCTCCCGTGATTATTTTGACCCCAGGGGACATCTGTATCTTCTCAGAAGAATGTCATCAACATCCGTGCGTGCGAGAGAGAAAATGCTCTCCCCTTCCAGTTGCTCTACTCAAGGCCGAGCTCCTTAAACTGGACAGTCCATTAAAACAGGGCTGGCTTGGTTCAGAAGCCACT
>PVJH01019906.1:0-41745 GCA_004026705.1 Nesogale talazaci | reverse complement strand
ACACCAGCAAACGATGAGGAACCCTGACCTAAACTGCAGTTTTATTTATTTTTGTCTCTTTTTTTTTTTTAATTTCCCACTAACTTCCTTATACCAAAGATCCCCCACTCCCCACTCCAGATAAGCACACCTCTCAGGCAGGCACAAACACACCTGCAGGTCCAGGACCACGGTCTCAAACCAAGTTTGCTTGTTTGTTTTCCAGGAAAAAAAACATAAATAAGGAAAAATAATAATAACAATAATAATAAAGAAAAACCTGCAAATAGTCAAGGTCTGTTTGTTGACCTCTAGGAGTGTTTTCTGGTCGAGTCTGATGGGATGCCATGTCCTGGCCCCAAAGTCTATCCTTGGCACTCCCTCAGGACCTCCATGCCCCCCACCCCTCTTGGAGGGCACATGGACATGCTACCATAGCAACAAAACCCCCATCCACATGCAAGTCATACCGTCTTTTGTTTTTCTTCTCTTCTCGGCACATTTAAACTTCTTCCTCCTTTTTCCTATTTGCCTTTTCTTTCTTCTTTTGTCTTCATCACTTTCTCTCTTTTTCTTTCCTTAATTCTACTCCCCCCTCCCCTAAATATTTGTGTGCATAAATCATCTTGGTCTGGTCTATTTGCTTATAATTTTCTCATCTCTTTCTGCTGTCCCACTCCTTTTCCTTGTGAAATATATCCATGTGTGGTGGTCATGTGCTTATGTTAATTTCATGATTGACATGTAGGGGTGGAGACTGGTCTGTTAATCTGGAGATAGCCATGGAGTAGCCAATGAGGCCTCCGTGTGGGCATGGCTTTCTCCTGAGACTGCTGGAAAATCTCGCGATATTTCTCTGATGGAGATGAGAAGCTATCTCACCAGTTATTGGGTGTTAGTCTGAGAGACAACAAACTACAGACAAGACAAGATGGCAGTGTCCGAGGAGCCAAAGGAGAAGCCACAAGACCTTGCCCTGATGGAGTCAGACCTCTGAAGTTGGAGAGGCCACCTGGAGACTCCTGCCAATGCTGGGTTGCTTCTACCACCACTGGATACTGTTGATGGACCTTGAGCCCTGGAAGCAAGGAGTCATGGGGAGACCCCTGCCAGCGCCGGGACTCTGTCCCCATGGCCTGTGACTTCGTGAGTCAGAAGAAGACTTCATAGACTGATATCATGCATATGGGCTAATATCAGACTTATGACTTTGAACTGGACTTGGATGGGATGCTTTCTCAAGGTCCCATTCCTCTTGTATATAAACCTTTTCCTTATATCCACATGCATGTCTATGAATTTGTTTCTCTAGTCTACCCGGACTAACACAGGTACGTATAGCAGTTCTTATTTAGCCTTCGCTTCGTGCATGAAGTAAAGAGACCTGGTCATACAGTGGGTTAAGGGTTGAGCTGTTGACCAAGAGGTTGGCGGTTCAAACCTATGAGCCCCCCCATGGAAGGAAGATGAAGCAGTTTACCTTGACGAAGATTAATAAAACTCTTATGTAGCAGTTCTATTCATCTAACGACAGTGCTATGCGTCGAATTGATAAGGTGGGGTTTTTTTTGGTAAGTACAAGAAAAGGTCAAGAAAAAAAAGGAAAGGTCAAAGCCTTTTCAAAGAATTAAAAGCTGCACCCACAGCCAGGAAAGGTGATTGTGCTGATGAATTTACTTTGAGTAGGGGCTGCTTTTGCCATTTCAACGTGAGTTATTTATTGGACGTTAAAGGGCATGTAGGAGCCATCTGATAAGTCAGTGTTCCTAACCCAGGGATGGTCTGAACATGTAACGGGCCTTTGTCTTGTTAAAATGGCCACAGTCCCATCTGCCACTCTTGTTCCGCAGTTTGTCCTTTGCCTGCATCTGTCCTTATGGGGTCTGCTATGCCATGTCCGTGCTTGTTACTGTCACAGAGCAAGGCTACCCGTTTTTTTTCTTCTTCTTGGTGGTTTCTGTCTTTGACCACAAATTCCTGAAGTCACAACAGCCAACACTTACCACGATGGTCACCATGATGCAGATGTTTTTGGTATCCTTCCAGAAAACCGTCTGAGGAGTGACTTTTGCGAAATGGACAAGTCTCCCGAAGAAGGCGGTCAGGCAGAGCACTTCAGCTACAGAGGTGGCCTGCACGGAGAGAGAGGCAGACTCAGCCAACACCCAGCCACTGGGACGCTCAGCCCCAGAGCTCCTGTGCCTCCCCGGCTCCCCCTCGGAGAACTAGCCGAGCCTCGTAATGACACTGAACATTCCCAAAGAATTCGACGATGGCTCCAGTGCTCTTTGCCTCTTAAAAAGAAATCCGTCCTTGGGTCAGGTAGTCCATAACCCCTACTGACAGCCTTCCCTGTGAGAACCCAGACACATTTCCCCAGGAAAGGAGAAGGGTGAGTATGGTAGGGGTGGGTCCCCCATGCTCTGCTATTCCCCAGCATCACATTCAGAATATGATACCTAGACGTTCAGTGGTCTAATAGAAGGCTATCTCCCCAAAGCAGATGTTTCAAAATAGCAGATCAGCCCTTAAACACCACAGCCACGGTTTCCCTGCTGCCTGTATTTAGGCAACTAGAGAAAAGAATGGAGGCCACTGAGGTGCAGCCCTCTCTGTGGACCATCGTTCCCCCCGAGGTGATGACGCCCTGTGAAGGGTTTCTTGCAGGAGAAACAGGCTGTTGATGCTGAGTGTAGCCACACACATGCCTTCTGCTAGCTTGGTTCTGTCACTAAATCAGTACTGTCACTTAAGCAGTACCAGGTGCCGTGACTCGAGTTCAGAGTCCTGGTGCGGAGCCATCTTTATTCACCAAGGCCTGCCTCCCCTTGAGACCCACAGAGACTTCACTTTGTCCTGCCACCACCCAGGGCCCACCTTGTAAGCCCCTACCTAATAAGCCCACCTAATAAGCCCCCATACCAGAATTCTAGGGCTCATTCTTCAGTCTATTCGCCCGGTCCTATTTGGAGGCAATTTAGAATTTCAGGTACATGTTGAGACATGCTTCTAACAGTGACCAAACGTCTCGCTTTTTAACAATTTAACAACGTCCCCCGGTGTTTTAAAATTAAAATAAATATATTACAATACTATTTTTGCATTCTATGAAAATTTTTGTGGCTCCATATAGACCAAATTTTTAATCAAAAACCACCACCCCCTCCCCCGTCAATAGTATCCTGCTTAAAATCTGATCACTTTATTCTAACCTTCACTAACAAGGGAGCTTCCCTCCAGAAACAAAGAGAGGAAGGTGGCACAGTAGGAAAAGATGGGAGAGGCTGCTTGGCTTAAGCTGAGAAGAAGGAAGGGGGTAAGGTGAGATCTGGAAGGAGGGGATTTCCTGAAGGACAAGGAGTAAGGGGCTGACTTTGGACCCCGAAAGCAGCAGGTGACAGAATCCTGTATCCCCTTGCCCCAGCCCAGATGGGTCTGGAGTACCAATGTGGGTTGTAGCGCCTACAATCATTTTAGCTTTCAGATTTTTTTATCCTCAAAGGACTACAAAATCTCACTGTCAAGGCCAGATTTGCAAAAGAACTTGGAGAAATTCCAGGAACACACCTCCCCCCCCAACCCATGCTCAAAATAAGACTTGCGTGGAAATGCAGGAATCCAGGCTGAAATTTCCACATAACACATTCCATTTGGGAGCCTTACTATGTAAATACTGCCTGAATGGGCCCCCTGAAGGTCAAGCAGCCAACCCAAAGTTTGCTTGGAGAAGGAAGGAATGAGAATTCTCACCTGGACTGGGGTATCCTAACATCCTAGCTGCTACAGACACTGACATTTCATGTCTTTGAATGCACATTTTTGTTTCTTCAGAATTTGTGTTTGCTTTCATAGTGACTCAACTAGACATTTTCTACCTGGAGAATTCATTGAGTGTGACGCCTTTATCATGTGAAAGTCGTGATGGTTAGGTTTTGTGACAACTTACCTGGTAAAGAATTCTCAATCGTTTGACAGTTTAATGCCAAGTAATCCCCCCTGACATAACCTAACACAATGGAATCATCGCCATCATGGAATCTGCTATGAGAGGTCAATCAGTTTTAAAAGATTAGGATGGACTGCAACACCCTTACTCAGATCCTAAGCCTGATGCCATCAATTTCAAGAAGGTTTCCTTGGGGGTGGGACTTGCTCCTAACATTAGTGGACACTGTGGAAAGGTTGCTTAGTTATTTTTTGCCTCTAGATCCTGCATCTGGCTCATCGACCTCTGGCTTTCAGAACTTGAACCACTGGTCTGCCATATTGCCCACCAGTTCTGGGAGTTGTCATCAGCCTACCATCTGACCTGCTGACCTTGGATCCTCTCACTTTCTGAGACAGCGAGCCTGAGCTGCCAACCTTAGAGCCATTTGCCTTTGAAGCCACAAGCCTGTCATCTTCCTACCAATCTTGAGTTCCTCAGCCCCCAGAACTACATGAGTCGGGAGAAAGCTCTAATCTAACATCTGACCCATGAACTTGGAGCATGTCCAATAGTGTGAGCCATTTTCTTGATATCGTTCCTTTCTTTAGATACATAGGTAGGAGGCCAGGTGGCGTAGTAGTTAAATATTGGGCTGTTCACCATAAATGCAGAAGTTCAAAATCACCAGCCATACCTCAGGATAAAGAAGGGGCTTTCAACTCCCATAAAGCATTATAGTAGCAGCCCCAGAAGCTCATGGGGGCAGTTCTACCTTCTTCTATAGGGTCACTGAGCGTCAGCACCAACTTGATGGCAGCGAGCTTTTACTCACATATATAAGCTTCACTGACTAACACAGAAGTATAGGAAGCCATCACTTTGGGAGCTACCAATGAACCACACTTCTGGCATTCACATCCTTAGGTAATTCCCACCTATGTTGACTTAGCACTTGAACATTCGATTGGCCTTGGCCAATAGGACATCAGCAAATGTGATACAAGCAGAAGATGCACACCAGAAGACCCCCTTCTTGGACACAGCTGCTACTCAGAGAAGCTTAAGCCACTGAGTGGCTGTATGGAAAAGAGAAGAGTATTTAACTACTACTCCACCTGGCCTCCTACCTATGTATCTAAAGAAAGAAATGATATCAAGAAACTGGCCCACACTGCTTGGCATGCTCCAAGTTCATGGGTCAGATGTTAGATTGGAGCTTTCTCCCGACTCATGTAGTTCTGGTGGCTGAGGAACTCAAGATTGGTAGGAAGATGACAGGCTTGTGGCTGCAAAGGCAAATGGATCTCCACGCTTCATTCCCCAGGAGAAGACTTGGGTCTTTCGGTTCACGTATCCACCATGCTTCTGGACACCTATGACTCTGAATCGACTGAACGCCCCTAACAACACCATCTGGACATCTCCCACCCAAGTCACACAAAGAGAAACCTGCCCCGTTGAGTCAATCCAAGCCATGGAGTCATGGGAAATAATTAAAGACTGCTATGCATTCAAGCTAGGAGTTGGCAAGCTTATTCTGGTCAGAGACTAGAGAGTAAATATTTTAAGCTTGGTGAAACACAGAGTCTCTTTCCAATTACTCCGCTCGTATCCTAATGCAAAAGCAGCCAGAGACGAGATCAGCGAATGAGCATGGCTGGGCTTCAACAAAATTTTATATGCCAACAAGAGATTTTAATTTCACATCATTTTCGAGTCACAAATATTACTCTGGTCCCCCTCCTCCCCTGTCCTCAATCATTAAAAGATATAAAAATTACCCTTAATTCATGGACAATGAAAAAAGAGGTCATGGACTGGATTTGGCCCAGAGGCTGCCATTTTCTAAATCCCTGTGTTAAGCATTTGAGTTTGAGGTTGGTTTGTTCCGTGGCAACAGAGAATGGAGTCATGAAAAAATAAAGCGAGGACCCATGTGGTAATCAGAAAGCAAGAGATTTGAAACCAGACAGACTTAGGCTTGAACACCTCTGCCCCCGCTGCTGAGTGGCCTTGGACACTTAGAAGTGTGTGCAACACTTCTAAGGCTCTGTTTCTTCATCTGTTAAAACAGCGGGGATAAAAGGAGGGCACCTCTCACAAGTTGCTAAGATGCTTAAGGAGAACACCTACAATGCTCTTCACCTGCAGGTAGTAATGATGAAGAATTGGGAACTCTTAGGAGATAAGAGCAGTGATGACCTGAGAATCACTGTGAGCTGGACACCCGTTTGGGTTAGTTGGTTAATTGGATACATTCCTCAAAACCACTCTTGCTCAAGCTAATAAGCACCAATAAATATTCTAATCATTTAGGATTATGGGGGGGGGGGGAAGCAGTACACTTGGCAGATACAAATAAGTCCCATATGAGAGGCCTTTAAAAAGTTTTTTGAAAAGCTCCATTATCTTTCCATTCTATCTTTTTCTATGAACTTTTTTTTTAAAGCCCCCTTCATAGTACACTACATTGCACCACTGCTTGGTATAAAAGAAGCAAGTCATTCTCTGCCATTGAGTCAGTTATGACTCAGAGGGACCATATAAGAAAGATTGGGACTGCCTCTGTGTAACTCTCACAGACTTCCTCGTCACAAGAGCAGAGCGCCTCATCTCTCTCCTAAAGAGCAGTTGGTAGTTTTGAACTGCCGATCTTCTCGTTAGCAGCTCAACCCACTACATCCCCTAGGTCCCCGTCTACTTTTCTTACCAAATGTTGCATCTGTGCACAGAACCCAAACTTCCATTCCAGGGAAATATCTTATGTTTGAAGGGTTAGGTTCTTCTAATCTCCAGCAGTGACAATCGAATCAAATTCATATTTGTTAAGATTTGAGGGGATTAAAAAGACAAAAACAAAACAGAAGCAGCTTCGAGCCACATTACCTATGGCAAGCTGGTGAGCCATTTTATTGTGAATGCTTACCAAGAAAGGTAGTGGAAACAACGCCGGTTCCTCAAACAGGGCGAGAGAAAGGTTTACAAAAATGAAGAAGTTTGTGGCCGCTCGCATTGTCCAATGGTTATAAAAATAGTAAAGTCTGGAAGGGGGGGGCGACATAAAGGAGGTTATAAACAAAAATAACCGTTAAGGAACACTAAAACATCTCATTAAACCTGAAAGGTTGATCGAACAAAGAATGTATGGTTCTGGTCAGGTTTCCTTAAATGGAAGACAGCAAGGGATGCATGCTCCAAGGCCAAGACCCTTCATAGCGGAGGGGAAATGAAGACTATTCATTTATCTCAGAGCACATCCCACTGTCTGTCTCCAACGGGGCTCAGTCTCTTCCTCACTGATGGTTGGAACATCAGTGGGAGAATATGTTGAAAGGCCTTTGAGCAGTGATATCAAGAATCACTTTTACTTAATGAGATCAATTGTATATAGAAGCCTATAATGGTAGCCCAGCTTTAAAAACGTCTATCAGACCACACAGTGAGGCTTCACAGTCCTGCAGCACTCTTGCTGGACCAAGGGCACACCCCCAGCCTTGCACCCCTCTCACATGGACGTTCAGTCCCACCAGGGTGACCAGTCCCCTTTCAGTAGAGCAGGCCTGCTTCAGAAAAGAATTACTCCATAGGGTTCCGGGGAGGTAGACCCCCAAGCCTTTCTTTTAAGGGGTCTTTTCGTAGATTCAAACTTCTAGGGTTGAGCCCTGGTGGCGTAAGTGGTTGAGTGCGGGACTGCAGCCCATGGGCTTAGTGGTTCAAATCCAGCGGCGGCTCTCAGGAGTGGCACTGGGTGGCTACCACAACCACCAGAGGGCAGTGAGGCCCATCAAAACAAAATAAAACAAAAAAAACAAACTTCTATCTGCAGATTAGCAACCCAGAGATTTGTACCACCCAGAGATTCCTACCTAGTCCTAGGGGAAGAAACATTTTGTTCCTTATTCTAAGTCAAAGCCTTGGTCTCTGCCCATCCTTAAGGGATAGTAGAGAAAAAAAACTGACTTCTAGGAAAACAAGACACCACACATATGTGACGTGCATTAAAAGGCAGCAGGGAGAGGGAAACTGTCTACATTTTAGGAACTCCAAGGAGACACCGAAGGAGCCCATGGTTAAGTACTCAGCCACTGACCAAACAGTCAGCTGTCCAAGGCCATTCTGCAGGAGGAGATATGGCCATCTTGGGGACCCTAGAGGCCGTTTTCTCTGTCTTATTGGGTCTCTATGAGTCAAAACTGACTCCACAGCACCCGACAACAACATGTAGACATCGACTGTCAATACCACGGGAACAGCAACCTGCCCATTGACTTCATTGAACTTGCAGAGTCCTGGGAGACAATGAAAGGGTGCTCTTCATTCTGACACACTTGGGGGGGGGGGGTAGGGTTGGAACAGGGTTAAGAGGACACCTATGTCTCGGAGGAAAAGATCATGATGTATTTTTTTAAACTTGGATCCCCCTTTCTCCTCCCCTTTTTACCATCTCTACTTACTCTAGTAAGTGTTCATGATATGTGCCCTAAATGATCCACTATGAGTGAGATCCCACACTCATAACTGTAATGTAAAGAATCACAGGATTATCCAAATCTATATACTTCTCACAATGATTATGGAACTAGGGTCTTCCGTATTGGTTCAACTTCAAGTACATTCTTTGTTAGAGGAGAGGTGGGCCCACGCAACCTTTTTAAGCTTGAATTACCTGATGGTCTGAGGTGATGTTTCAAAGGGCACATTCCTGCTGTACTGCGCATCAGAAACATAGGCAGCCGCCAGGAGTAGGTCCTGTTTCCCATGGAAGAAAGGAAAGAGAGAATCATCGTCAGAGGAGGAGAGGGCGTATTTCTTTTTCCTTGATAAGCTTGCATCACGTTAGAACTTGCAGTAAGTTATATGTATTTATAAAACTCCCCTTCCCCTCGCTTGTCAACTACACCCTGAGAAGTAGCCCATGTTAACGGTATGGTATGAACACTTCCCAGGAGTCCAGGTGGCACCGTGGGTTAAGTGCCGGGCTTTGAGCTGAAAGGTTGGCAGCTTGAATCCCCCAGAGAGAGAGGAGACAGTCTCTTGTCAAGATTGACACCCTGGGAAACCTGTGGAGCCATTCAACTCTGCCCCACAGGGGCCCTACGAGTCCACAGTGACTCAAGTGCATTCAACAACAATACCATGTGCACTTGCAAGTGTTTCTCTGGGCATGAGGAGTCCCACAGTGGCACTTGGCCGTGGGGCTATTTAACGTTCTTGAATTCAAATGAAGGCTCTTAAAAAAAAAAAAGAATAAGGCCCTGAATAGAACACATGCATGTATTAAATGATGTACTTATGGATATAAGACTATACACATTAAATTCTGTGTCTGCTACTTGAAGACATCTTCAAGGGTGATTTTGACAACAAGAATGTGACTTTTCTTGTTGACTTTTGAAATGAATCCCCTCTTAGAGTAGAAACCGCTCTACACATAAGTTTAATCTTTAAATTTGCTTCCATATAATACATAGTTGACTCTTTTTAAATGACACGGTCTTTTAATATTGCCTCTTGAAGCTTGGATATTTTTCTTCCATTCTTGCAGCTTGAGATAAGTCCTCATTGTCATCCTACAACTCATTACATCTTTGTCATTAGAGTTCAATGTGTCAATCTGTCCTTGAGAGGGTCTCTAAATTCAGATGGAACATGTTCAAAGTCATGTTTTGGCTCTTGTGAACTTGCTTTAATTTCTCTTCACCTTCAGCTTGCATTTGCAAGTGAGCAGTTGGTGCTTTGTTCTATGGCCAGTCCCTGCCATATCTGGGCAGGTGATATGGTACTTCTCCCCCATCTCTTCCCACAGGCCCAGTCTTTGGGTTCCTGTGTATCTCGATTGGTGAACTGCAACTGAAAACCGCAAAGAATTCTGATACTAAGTTTTTTAAGTAGTTACAGCATAATCTTTTAAGGCCACTGCTGTTCCCAATTTCAACTTTGAATACTACTCACATGCTTATAGTTTCTGTGGAGCAGTTGGTCCAGTGACTCGCAACAGATTTGTGATGGGTCCCACAAGCCCACAAACCCTTTTGCGGAGAGAAGAAGCATTAATCGGCAATTCCTCAGCCAGCCAGGAGAAAACAGAACGTTATCTCCAATGGACATCACCCAAACTCTGGAGCCTGGACGATCGACACATCAGTTCAAATCCACCAGCCACTCTGTGAGAGAAAGATGAGGTTATCTTCTTCCACAAAGACTTACAGTCTCAGGAGCCTGCTGTGGGGTCACTATTGAGGAACAACCAATGAGATGGCAGTAGGTTTGGTTGTATTTTGACTTGGCGGGGGAGGGAAGCTGGTGTGTGTGTGTTGGTTATGCATTGCACAGCCATTAAATCTGCTGCGACGGTAATTTTGATGCGAGTGATGGTGGTGCAGTGGTTAAGTGCTGACTTGTGAACTGACGGGTGGGTAGTAAGAACCCAGCAGCTGCTTTGAGAATGACAAGACGGTCTGCTCCCATAAAGATTAGAACCTCCAAAACAGTGCAGGGCAGTTCTCCTCAGACCAAGAGGGCCATTGAGTCAGGATGGAAACAGACATCCATGTCTATTCAAAGGCGGTGGAGGACCACTCGTGCCAGTCATTGAATCTCACCTATCAGCCTCCAGAAGCTTTGAGGAGGAAGGACCGTAGCAGGGCTACTGGAGAGCAATGCGAGTATGTTGGCTTAAGATCTGAGGATCATTATGAGTCAGAATCCACTCCATTGCAGTGGGTTTGTTGTTGTCGTTTAGTTTATCTTTAGTTTCTAAAGCTTCCCTGTCCTGTTCTCCTTTTTTGGTTCGTGTGTGTGTGTGTGTGTGTGTGTTAATTGATGGTTTATAGAGAAGACTAGCAGATCATCCATGTTGTGTTTCATGTCACTAATCCCGAAGATACAATGCAGTATCATTATTCCACTTCCTTCCTGCTTTCATTCCTCTTTCTTTCTTAACCTTTCCGAACTTTGTCCAGGGGTAAATGCTGCCCATATGACCTTAAACGGCTGATTATTCTAAGGTGTGAGTACTTCCATAACGTATAGCTCCTGCTATAAACCTATCAATTGTTTCAAGATCAAAGACTCCAATGTACAGAAAAACCCAAATCTTCATAATTGGACCAATAGATAGCATCATAAGAAACAGAGAGACTACAACTGTAAAAGATTTCATGTTACTTGAATGCACAACCCATACTCATGGAAGCAGCAGTCAAGAAATCAAATCACCTGTTGTATGGGGCAAATTTGCTGCACAAGACCTCTCTGAAAAGTTAAAGGGCAAAAACACCACTCTGAAGACTAAGGTGTGCCTGACCCCAGCCGCGGTATTTTCAGTCACCTCATATGCATGTGACAGTTGGACACTGGACAAGGAAGCTATCAGAAGAATTAATTACTTTGAATTGCAGTGCTGGTGAAGAAGATTGAAATTACCACACACTGCCAGAACAACAGACAAATCTACGTAAGAGGAAGTACAACTGGAATGCTACTTAGAGAGGGGCCTGGTGAGACTTTATCTCATGAACTTTGGCCATGTTATCAGAGAGAGAAAGAACGGCCCCTGGAACAGAGCATCGTGCTTGGTGAAGTTGAGGGTCAGCGAAACGAGAGAGACCTTCGATGAGGTAGATTGATACAGGGAATGCCACGATGGGCTGAATCATAACAGTAGTTGTGAGGCTGGAGAAGGTCCGGTCAATGTTTTGTTCTTTTATGCATAGGATTCTGAGTTGGAGATGCTTTGAGAAAATTCATAGTGGTAAGTTCATTTCCAGATCTGATGAGTGACTAAGAGCTTGCGGTCATGAGCATTCCACCAGTCTCTGACCAGGAAGTCTAGTCTTTTTAAAGACAATATTGAGGTTGGTTCCACGTTTTTCTCCCTCTCTACCCCAGACCTTATCATCGGATCCTTTGTCGAGCAGTTGGTAGTGCATGGTAGCTTGGCACTCGCTAGTTCTTCTGGTCTCAAGGTTAGTGAAGACTGATGTTCACATGGTCCATCGGACTAATTGTCTTCATGCATCTTAGATTCATCACACTTATTTCCTATGTACAGGGAATGACCAATAGTTGCCCCTTAGAGCAATCGTTATACCAATAGTTCTGCTGGACGCAAACTTTTAAGACGAGGGCCACTAATCCCACAATCTTCGTAACTTATGCTATGCCAATTGGTCTTGCAGTGCATGAGATCATGGTCCTGAGCCCCCACATCTCATGACTCACTCCTTCAAAGTGTCTGATTATGCCTGTGAAGTTTTGCTAACTTTTATCTGTATGCTCCATCCTGCCATGAACGTATTTGCAGCAGAGGTAGATACACAGAGACAAATATCCTTTGCCAACCCTGTAGATCATCGAGGGCATACTCCCACGCTCCCTGTCACACTCATTCAACATGAGGGTCTGTCCTTGCATACACTAGTAGATCGGCAAGCTTGCAGAATGTGTATCTAACAGTGTTTATTTCTGCTGCTGTTCATTCATGCACTTCCCTCCCCCCAGTGTCTTCCCCTGTTTCCATCATTTGTTGCCTATTGACTTCATACTTTCTCCCAGGACTCCAGAGGGAAAAGATGAGAGTTTCTACTCCTATAACGAGTTCCAGTCTCTGCAACCTGCCAGGACAGTTCTCCCCTGTCCCATAGAGTCACCGGGAGTCAAATTCACTCAAAAGCAGTGATTTGGAATGTTAATCTTCACCCAAGTCAGCATGTGACGATCCTCTCTGCACTCATTTATCTTCCCTTTCCATCCCATCACTCACTCACTCACTCACTCATTTCAACTCATTTCATCCTTTTAGGGCAGAGTTGAACTGTCCCTGTATCTTCAGAGTTGAACGGCCCCTGTATGTAGCAGCCAAACTCATAACCACTGCGCCACCAGACCCTTCCCACTCCATCAAAGAGTGTTTCTTTTAGTATGAAAATCTTTACTGGACTCATAATCATGCTCTCATGGTTAACTCATCTCACTCAACATAATGTCTTCCGGGTTCATTGTGTTATAAAGTATTCTGCAGATTCATTTTTATTCTCAATAAACTGGGTAGAGAATCCCATGGTGGTTACGTAGTTTGTTTACAATCCAGGAATGGCTTTTCAGATTGCCCTCACCTTTTTGCTCTTGTAAACAGGACTGCTGTGAACATGGGCGTGGATGTATCTGTTCCTGTTTCAGAACTTATTTCTCTAGGGTACATATGAAGCCGAGGGATTTCTGGGGCCTAAGATATTTCTAGCTCCAACTTTTTGAGGAAGGGCCATACCACTTCCCACAGAGGTGGCCTCATTTTACAGGCCCCCCAGCAGTGTTTGAGGGTTCCAGGTGCTCCACACCCTCCCCATCATTTGTCATTGTCTGAGTTTTTAAACTTTGCTATTCATGCTGGGGTGAAACAACATCTCATTTTTGTTGTATTTCATGACTGGTAACTATGAGCATGTTTTCATGCTTGTTGGCTGCCTGCACGTCTTCTTTGGTGAGGTGTCTGTCCATGCCTTCTGTTTGTAATTAGTTGATCTGGTTTGGGGGTTTGGGTTATTTTTTTCTTTCTTTTTTTCCCTTTTTTAAAATTTCATAGCATTCAAACATCCAATCACATCGAGAAAATTGTACATTGATTACTACCATTCAGTATCAATTTTAGAACATTTTTACCCCCATGGTTAAATCACCTTTAAAACGTAGTCACATTTTAGTGACTAGGGATATTTAGTGACATTTAGGGAGCACATGTAGTGCTCCCTTCCACCTCCCACCTTCTTTGCTTACTCCCTCGCCCACCCTCCCTCTCAGTCCCACCCCTACATCCCTGCCTGCACTTGTCACCTTTCCCCGGGGAACCACTGCCCACATCAAACCCAATCTACTGCCGTCAAGGCCTTTCCAACTCAGAGCAGCCCCCCGGGTCTGGGCGAACAGCTCTCCCGACTTTCCGAGGTTCTCAATCTGTAGGGAAGCAGGCTGCCATGTCTTTCTCCCACAGAGTTCAGACGGGTGGGTTCAAACCGCCGGACTTTCACTTGAGCAGCCAAGCACTTCACCCCAGGGTTCCAGTGCCCAGAGCAACCATGAACGCAGCGAAGACCTGACAGGCCCTGTTCCTGCAGCGATGATTGCCTATATTGTAACTGTGTACCTCAAGACGGCGCCCAGCCTTCAGGAGGTACTGGCCAGTCAACTAAGGTAGTGTTCCTTACCACCCATCCCCATACCCCAAGCCCACAGTCCTTGCCATTGCCTGGGTGCAGACGCTCAGAGACGCAGGAGGACAAAGTAGAACGGCCTCTGTGAGTTTCTGAAAATATAACTTTATGAGACTAGAGAGCACCCTCAGTGTCTCCCGGGGCGGCTAGCAGTTTGGAACGGCTGACCTTACAGTTTTAGCTGTCCAACGTGTAACCACCATGCCACCACCGCTGCACCTCAGAAGCCGATAAACAACCAGAGGCCCAGGCCCCTGACCCCCACCCCACCTGATGAGACCCAGAACGGTTCCTTTCTTTTCAGTTTCTCAGTGATTCCAGTCTGCAGTCGAGCTCGAGGACCACCCGTCGACGCCAGGGCCCCCTGCTACTACTGCCGCTTGTGTCTCTGGAAAGATGACAGTACTTGACTTCTCTTGATTTTCTGTTTCTTCTCTTTTCATAGTGGTGACCTTTCTTCTTGCCACAATTTAAAAATGGATCTAAGCCTCTCATGGGTCGTTGTTTTTTTTCCTCCCCCGCCTTTGTAAGTTTTCATGGTAAGACAAGTGAATCATTGAGGGGACATGTAGTTGCAAATATCCAACCACTTGGTTGGACTGGAGCTTGACAGAAGCTGTCTCAAGGAAGTTTAGTACGTGGGCATCTTCGGGTTTGCCGTGGAGATTCCACAGCCTCAAGGACCTGGTCTCTTTAGCTCTCTGCTCTCCGTGTCGTAACGTAGCTGCTTCCTCCTCTGGCCAGTTCCCTACTTGTCCTGGGAAGATGGCTTCTCTTGATGCTACAGTAATTTTCCCCACCGGGGAGAAAGAGGGAGAAGAGAGAAGAGAAGAGAAGACGTGGTGAGCAGAGGTGCAAGAGGGAGGGGAAAGTTGATTTCCCTTCGCCTTGAATAATGACTCTTCACCAGTAGAATCAAGTCGGAAACCCCAGGCTGAGCATTGAAGCTTTCAAGAACCTCCCTTCTAGTCCTCTCTGCAACCTTCCCTCCCTTACTTTCCTACATGAACTCACTTCCATGATGATCTTTCCATCACGACTTTCATGACGATCTCCCAAGAATTCCCAAAGGGTGCCAGAGAAGCTGAGAGGAGGATATTTCTCCAGAGCCCAGAGTGCGAGCGAACTTTCCCCCAGAGCCAGGACCACAAATCCCTATTTCTAAACTGTCAGAAACTAAAGTTCTCTTTGCGAAAGTCACCCATTGCCATCCTCCTGTTTCAGCAGCACTAAGAAAGGAAAACAGGGATCGATCCGTCTCAAGTGTCACTGCTCTGTGCAGAGCGGCAGTCCCAGCAGCTCGTGTTCATATGGAGAGGCTGTGCCTGGGTTGAGACGTCTACTGTGGGCAGTCCACAATCTGCAAAGAAATCACTGCTCGGGCGGAGCTGGGACACAACAGTGGCAGCAAGGAAGGAGGCAGACTAGGGGGTCCACGTAGTGTCCATAAAAACAGTCCATGTCCCTCTGTGCTAAAAGTTGCAAAATCAACAACCTACAGGCCAAGTTCAGTCTAGAGATATGTTTTATTTGGCCCAGAAAGTGCCTTTTGGATATTGGCTACTAACTCAAAATAATAGTAAAAAAAATTTCACTGGAACTTACACAAAAATGTGAACTTCTGGTGTCCCTGTAGAAGATCATAACATCTGGTAATACTGAGCTGTTTCCGACGATTTCTGCTAACTGCCCTGAACAACAGTCACCTGGACAAACACTTATTGTTTTTCCCAAGATCTGTGGGTCAGCTGGTAGTTCTTCGGGTCAGGGTCAACGGGGTGATCCTGATATGCATCTGAGGCTAGGTGGTCTAGGGGCACCTCAGGCACATGTCTTGGCCATGTGCATCCTTCAGCGGACTCGGCAGGATGCTTTCTCGGAGTGATGGTCAATGGGTTCCCAAGAGCATTGGGAAAGCAAGTCTCTGTGCTCATGTCCTTTCCATGCCTCTACTTCTCAAGTTTGTTTATGCCCCATCGTCAGAGCAAGCCTCAAAGCCAAGTCTAGACTCAAGGTGTGGTGAAATCAACTCCAGCTCGGGGTGTAAAGAGCTGCAAAGGCACATTGCTAAGAGGCATGTATTTAGGGCTGGGAAGAGCTTGTGGCCAAGATCAGCTGGAGGAAGATAGCCTTCCATGTCACAGCAAGTCCAGCTATATCTGAAAAGATGCTGTTCTTCTGCTTAGTTGCTGCCAAGTCCATGCTGACTGGCTGGTCTCCTGTCACCCTCAAAATGGTTATGCTTGAGCCCATCTGAGAGACAAAACTCTCAACTCCCACTGCCACCTCAGTCTCTTCCTCCTCACCACAACCCTAGAGGGCAGAGTTAAGCTGCCCTTGCAGGTTTCCGAGGCTGTAAATCTTTATGGAAGTAGAAAGTCTCATCTTGCTTCCTCAGAGTGGTCAGTGGTTTCGAACTGCTGACCTTGGGGTTAGCAGCCCGACCTGTAACTATTTATCTGGCAAAACCACACACTCAGGGATCCGCCCATAGTATGCTGCTTTCAGTCTCCTCGCCCCCCTGCATTTCCAGGGGTCTCAAGATACCCTTCTACATTCTTTTCTGAGAGAAGCTTGAAGTCCACAAGAGGATATCCATCTGCAGGAAAATAGATTTCGCTCCAGAAAACAGCCCAATGAGCACAGTTCCTTCATCCATCTTTCTGCAGGGTGGGGAGTGGGGAGCAGTGAGGCCCGATTGGGACCAGAGATGACAGTGAAAGGCCAAACCATGAGTCCTTTCCCACCTCTTTCTCCTTTGCCTGCTCCTTTAAGGGATAGGGGACAAGAGGAAAATCCACCTGGTGGAAGTGGCCAGGCCCTGTGGAGGTCAGAAGCCCAGGAAGAGGGAGACCACAGGACCTCAGTTTTAACCACCCCCATCACTATCATGCACAAGCCTGTAGTTGAACTCTCTTGCAGACTACAGGTGAGCACAGCAGGCTAGACTTATCCTGAAAAGCCCAGCGTTCAAGGATGAGAGGAGCATGGGCCCCACACACTCTCTGCCTCCCTCACAAACTCTTGGCAACAGAAAGGAGACACAGCACATCTCAATGGAACAGGAGAGGCCTGATGACCCACTGTCAGTACCACCGTCCAGGCACAGTGCCCAGGGCTGGAAGTGCATTGTCTCTCATGACTTCAAGGCTCCCCAAATAAAACCAAACCCATGGGCATCCAGTGGATGGCGACTTATAAAGACCCGCAAGGAAAGGGGGGAACTTTGCCCCTGTGGGTTTCAGAGACTCTTTACAGGAGTAGAAAACCCTGTCTCTCTCCCACGGAGTAACTGGTGGTTTCAAACTGCTGGACTTCAGGGCCACAGCCCACTGCATAACCAGTACACCACTGAGGCTCCGTTTTGGCTTCAGAGTGGGTGTGATCTATCCTCCTCGCTTTATCGATGAGGGAACTGGAGCCTCCAGGACAGGTGACAGGCTCCATGGTCCTTGTCAACGGACGTTACCTGAGTCCATGAGTGGCTTCCTCTCAGTAGAGTCCGGCCTCCCTCTCGACTCTGAATTGGTGTCCAGTGAAAGGACACAGTCCCCTTCAGACAGGGAGCACACGGAAGGTCCGATTCTTTGCAATGTTTAGGCTGCCGGAAAGAAAGCAAACCTTCTGCCGGCATCTGAGCCCAAAGAGCCGCATCAGCACATTTAAGCTCCACATCCTGCGAGCTTCTTGTTCCCCTGCTGACTTGGCGCAGCTGGCCAACCCAGACCTGGATGCGCGGCGGCCCCGAGGCAGAGACCTGGGCGCAGATCCTGGCTGGGGCCCCGCCGACGGGAGGCTTCTCCAGACAGGCCCCCGCGAGGCGGACTGGACAGGTCCCCTAATGACTCCAGCAGGCCGGACTCCCGCCAGGAGACCCCAGAACCCAGCGCGCTCCAGCCGGCTGTGCGCGCCTCGGAGCGGGAGTAGGAGTGGGTTGGGGCGCCCATCAGGGACCCTTTAGAGCCGCAGACGCCTCCGCCCCAGGACCTGAGTCGGGTTTCATCGCCGGGAGCCTGAGCGGGCGTTTAGTGGGTTCGCTTTCTCCTCGGGAGCCCCCAGGAGGCGCCGGCGTCGGTGGCGCTCCGATGCCAGACCCCGGGGTGCTCCGCGGACGCCCAAGTCTCTCGCTCCGCCAGAGGCCAGCCCAGAGGGGTCGAGCGCTCCCCACACCTCCACCCCGAGCGAACAGCGAGAGAAGGCGGCGCGACCGAGGGGTCCCCTTACCTCCTGGCTGCGCGGCGCCTCGGCGGGCGCAGGCTCCCCGCCTCCCGGCCCCGCAGCTCGGCCCGGCCCGGGCATCGCGATCGCGGGTGGCCTCCGGGTGGATGCGCTGAGCGTCGGGGGCCCCCCGCGGTGGACTCTGCCCTCGGCCTGACCCTTCACGTGACGGCGACGGCGGAGGCAGCCTGCAGGGCGGAGGACCGTCCACGCCCGCCCGCGGGCTCTGGAGCGGAGGCCCCTTCCCAGTCGGGCCTGGCGGGCCGCCTGCCAGAGTCGGGGGCGGGGAAGCGGAGCCGGCGGGGCGGGGAGCGGGAGGCGCAAGGGGCCAGCCTGGGGGTGGGGGTGGGGGGCGCGCAGAGGGAAGGTCTGAGACTTTGAGCAGTTGGCCTTAGAGAGGCCTCGGTGGCAGATGGCACCCACTGTGCCCTCGGGAGTGCGATCGATTGGGTCTAGCTTTCTGCTTCTGCATCCGGCTTGCTTTGATTTATGTGCAGGCGCCGGTGCTGGCTTGTGGGTGCCCTCTGACTGTTGGTCCCCCCCAAGCCCACCCTGGGCTTCCTAGAGGGCCCTGAGCAGCTGGGTGGGGACCAGAGTCGGGTGGGGGACTGGAAAACGCGGGGACTCCCTCTTCTTCAGAGTTTCCGTTACAGCCTAGCCGGTCACTGGTGCCAGGCAGATGCATTTTCAAGAGAAATCAGCAAGTCTAGGCTTCCATGACACTTCTGATTTTTAAAATGCTGGTCATGGGTTTGGTAGGCGCGATAGTGAATTTTTATAGGCCAGCTCTTACGTGGCTGTGCTGGGCTTCAGTCCATCACCTTCACTGATAACTCCCTGGAAAGGAAGGGACCTGGAGGGGCCTCTGCCCCAGGACATCTAGCTGGAGACCTGGAGTGGGGCCCTTGGATGCTAATACAGTAGAGGTGGCAGGAAGACATATGGCCCCCCAAAATTCCACACCCTAATTCCTGGGTCTCCAGCTCTACGGCCTATACGCCAAAAGAGACTATGTCATTAAAGTTGCCAATAGGCTGACTTTAAAATAGGGTGATTATTCTGGACCCATCATTTAAGTGAGCCCAAAGGAATCACTTAAACCCTTAAAAGCAAAAGAGGAGGCAGGAGGGGAAACCAGAGATGATCCGTTTACAAGGTGGAAGCACATTACTGTTGCCTTAAAGATGGAGGAGATTTGCTAGGAACAGGATTCTGCGATCGACTGATCTAAATGACTTTAGAATTTCCTTGAAACCCAAAACAGAGAATCTAGCCACGATTTTCTGGCTGCAGACCGTAAATGGATTTTGTTTCACGATCCTAATCCAGCCTGACCTGCAAGCTATAGATAATAAATGGATTTTGTGTTGACCCTAATATTCCGCACTGGCACGTGTTTCGATGGCAGAGTCGTGTCCTCCCCTGGAGTCTGGACTGCAAGGAGAGTGGTTGTGACCCCAGTTCCTTGGGAGACAGAGCCGGGCACCGCATCTGTCCCATCCCCTTCTGGTTCCCATTCAGCAATAAGGACGTGCTCCCTGGGAAGCGCTCCTCAGCGTCTCCAGGCTAGTGGGTCACTTCCTCTCTGTGGTCCCCCACACCCTTCATGACAGCAACCACAGGGTACTTCACTTTGTCTCTTTGTATAGGCCATCCCACCCCCACCAGACCACAAGCACCCAAGGAGCAGGGGGACAGGAAGGCGTCCTCTTTGAAGGCCCCGCTCCTCACTCAGAGCAGATACACCGTATGCTAGAGTAAAATGTGTGCCACCTTGTCATCAATGATCTGTGTCGACGGCCTGCAGAAATAATGATGTCATCATGGCTGGCTGGGCAGTCTCCTTCATGGATTGGATTGTGTCCCCTCAAACGTGTGTTCATTTGGCTAGATAATGATCACCAGTTATGAGATGATATAATTTAACAAGTATGGAATGTACAATCATCTTCCATGATGTAATCTGACCTGATCAGCCAATCAATTTTTTTCCCTAATGATTTTACTGGGGGCTCTTACTGCTCTTATAACATCCCACACATCATTTGTAGCAAGCGTATTTGTACACATGTTGCCATCTTCATTTCCAAGTATTTTCTACTTGGGCCCTTAGTATAAGCTCCTCTTTTCCCTTCCTTTTTTTTTTTTATAAATCATTTTATTGGGGGCTCACATAACTCCCATCATGATCAATACATACGTCAACTGTATGCAGACCACATTTGCACACTTGTTGCCATCATCACTCTAGAAACATCCTCCCTCCATCAGAACCAGTTCCCCATATTTCCCCTCCCTTCCCACTCCCACTCACCCATGAACCCTTAATAATTTACAAATTGCTATTGCTTTTTCATATTGTACACTGTTGGATGTGTCCCTTCACTCACTTCCTCTTGTCCGTACCCCAGAGAGGAGGCTATATGTAGATCCCTGCAATTGGTTTCCCCCTTCCTACTCCACCCTCCCAGTATCACCAGAGCATTTGACTGAAGCCAATCAATTTTAAAGGGACTTGTAAGTGATTCATTCAGGTCATAGTCTTGATTCAATTTAAGGGCAGTTTCCCTGAGGCATGGTCTTCATCAATTTTTATCTTGCAAGAGATAAGAGGAGAGAGAAGTGAAAAGAAAATGAGGGACTTCAATACCATGAAAGAAGAATGGAACTTGGACATAGGGTCTTGGTACTGAGAACCTCCTAGAGTTTAGGGGATGATTGATGCCTAGACAGAGATCTCCAAGAGACGCTGGGCTGACAGGTGTTGAAAGAAGACAGGGACCTTCTCCGACAGCAGACACAGAGATAACGCTTTCAAGACCTTCCTCTAGAGCTGGCATCCTGAATTTTGATCTCTGGCCTCCTAACCTGTGAGAAAACAAGAATCATTTGTTAAAGCTATCCACCTGTGGTATCTCTTTTACAGAAGTACCAGAAAACTAAGGCAGTATTTGGTACCAGGAGTGGGGAACTGCTTAATAGATTCCTAAGATGTGGAAGTGCTTTCGGAATTGAATAATGGGTAGCAGCAAGAAGAGCTTTAAGATGCCTCAGAGTAAAACCTTTGGTTACCTTGAAAGTACTGTTGGTGGGACTGGAGACTTCAAAAGCAAGTCCAGTGAGGCCTGAGAAGGAACCAATAAGCATAGAAGGTGCACAGAGCAAGGCACGTGGCCGACACCTTGAATCGGAAGAGCAGGGCCATTGCCTAGATGATCTCAAAGAAGAAAGAATTGTTTTCAAGCCTTGAGAAGTAATGGAAAGTGTTTTGTTTGGTTTTTGTGATTGTTTTGCTTGTTTTGGGTTTCCTGGGGCCTATCATTCCCAATTTCCCTCTAGATTCTCCCATTTGTACAGGAATACCTTGAAGATCGACCACCCACCGGCCAGTTTGTCAGACTTTGGCTTGTGTGTTGCTGCGATGCTCTTTCACCAGTACTTCGAATACCAGCAGGGCCACTCCTGGTGGACAGGGTTCAGCAGAGTTTCCAGACTAGGAAAAGCCTCTGAAACTGAGGAAGGAGGAGTAGGCAGCCCCCCTCTGTGGGAAAACCACTGTAAGCCTTCTGAGTAGCAGCCAAACATTGTCTCGTGTTGTGCTGCAGAAGATGAGCCCTTCAGATCCGAAGGCACTGAGGAGTAAGAAAGAACAAGACGGAGCTGCCTCCTCAAAGCAGAGTCGTCCTTGATGTGGAGGGAGCACAGCTTTCAAGACTTTCCTCCGCTGATGGGGCACAACTCAGATTGAGAAGAAACAACTGCAAACAAGTATACTAGTCAAAACATTAAATGCCCAAGGTATGACTCTAGGAAAATTGGAAGTAAACATGAAATTAAATTCACAAAGATCACTATCCCAGGCAAAAGTAATCTGAAATTGGAAAGTATTGGCCATTTTGAATTGAATAGCTATATAATTTACTCTTCCAGGAATGAAAAATTCAAGAGGAATGGCATCACATTCATTGTCTGAAGACCATTTCAAGCTCTGTCATGAAGGACAATATTGTATGTGATGTGATAATATATATGTCTCCAAGGAAGATCAGTTAGTCTAGGTATTCTTCAAATTTACTCACAACAACTAAAGCCAATGGTGAAGAAATTGAAGAATTCTACCAACTTCTTCATTCTGAAATGATCAAACATGCAATTAAGATGCATTGATAATGATTATTGATTGTAATGTGGAAGTTGAAGACAACGTTGGAAACAGAGAGACGGACAAAAATATGACTTTGGTGCTAGAAATCAATTGGAGATCACATAAAAAAGTTTTCAAGGCCAATGACTACTTCGCGGCAAATATCTTTCAAAACGTATGACCATTATACGTGTGGACTTTGCAGAGGAAATGCACAGCATTCCAATTAACAGCACATATCAGAAGAGATGATGGAACAACCAGGAGTCAACTGTGAAACAGACATCAATTGCTAATTTTCAAATTCAGGAGGAAGCTGAAACAAGAATACCTAGCAATGCTATATACTGGTATTAACCCTCAATGGCTTGAAACTGATGGGGCTTTCTCCTGCTGTAAGCAGTTACAGAAGAAACTCACAGGGGTAGTTTTGCCCTGTCCAATAGGGTAACCATGAGTCATTACTGACTTGATGGCGGGTGAGTTTGGTTTGAGTTTATACAAAAACCTGCACTTGAATGTATGTAGCTACTTCCATCACAATCCCCAAACTTGGAAGCAACCAACCAAGATGTCCTTCAGCAGGTGAATAGAGACAATTTTAAATTGTGGTCTATCATATCATTAAATATTATTCAGCAATATTTAAATGAAAGAAATAAAGAATAAAGAAAGAAAGCAATAAAGAGAAATATTTTACCTATCAAGTCATGAAAAGACATGGAAGAGACTTGCATGCATACTCAGTTCTCCCAAATTTTAAATTTATGAAACCCCGTGCAATTACAGTGATCTAAAGCATAATGTACCTGACAATGATGAATAATTACTTATAATGATGTTTCCCACACTGTTTTTAAATAAACTAAAAGGCCATTACCCTCTGATCAGAGGAACTTATAAGGTAAGGTGATCAGAGGTCCGCTTTTTAACAACTTAATAACATCCTGTGGCATTTTTAAATTAAAATATATTACAATACTATTTTTGCATTCTATAAAAATTTTCGTTGCTCCAAATTTTTCATCAAAAATCCCACCCCCACCCCTGATCCATGGTGTCCCGCTTAACATCGGGTCACGTTATTATAAGGCCCTGGCTACAACTGATCCTTAGTATCAACACTAAGAGAATGAGAGAAAAATGTGATGGAAGCAGAACCTCAAATTCCTACAAAGAAAAACTGAACTTACTGACTGACATAGGAAGATTCCTTGAGATACACATTAAACCTTGAACACAAAATAACCACTGAGACTCGTTTAGCTAAATAATAGATTTGGCCCACAAAATTAAGACTACCACCCAAGAGTACTGGCTCCTTAAACACACACACATACACACACCATCTCTATGGGATCAAATCATCAACAATTACTTTAAAACAAAGATGAGGGCTGAGCCCCGGTGGCGTAGTGGTTGTGCGCGGGACTGCGACCCACTGGGACGGAGGTTCAATCCCAGCAGTGGGGCTGGGCCTCCTACTCCCACCACCGGAGAGCAGTGATGCCAAAAAAAAAAAAATAAATAAAATAAAATAAAACAAAGATGATCATGCAAATGGGCAAATTAATGGAAACATGGGGAGTATTCTTGCATTGTAAGAAGATCATCCACATCACTGAACAATTTGTATACAAATGGCTGAATGAGAACCCAAATCTCTGGGTAATCCATCACAGAAAATACAATAAAATATTATTTTAAAAAACAATTTTATTTTCTTAGGGGCATAAAAGAACATTTAAGTTGAAGGTACTAAAAACACGAGTCTTAATCAAGAGTGAGGTTAACTTCCTTCCTGACCAATTAATGCTTATTTGAGTCTCGTTATCTTAGTTCCAATGTTCCTGGAGACATCCTGACCTTGAAAGGTCAGTGCTCTCAATTTTGGAAAATAATTCTTAAACCTGTTTATTAGAGAAGTTTTTATTTATTCATTTTTAATTACATGGGTTTGAATATGTCATTTTTAGGGAATGCTATTCCTTTGTGCTCCCACCTTGGAGTCAGATCTCTGGCCAATGCTGACCCCTGACAACCATTGGGTGTGTTCTCCAGCCTTTTTCACAATGCCAACAAATAAAATCACACAATCTGGAATCTGAGACTCATCCCTAACACTATGTAACCAAAAGTGATTCCTTTTTAACTAATCTCTGTAAAACCCTTCCCCCAGTCACAATACAGAGAGTTTTTGCCTTTTATTGATGGGTAGTTCTCCATTGTAAAGATATATTTCAGTTTGTTTATCCACTCACCTCTTAAAGCACATTTGGGTCTTCTCCAATTGGGGGCCATTAAGAACGCTAACTTATAATTTTTGGGGGGAGGCATCACTGCCCTCAGGTGGTGGGAGTAGGAGGCCCAGCCTTTGCTCCGTGGAGCTGGAATTGAACCTCCATCCCAGTGGGCCACAGTCCTGCGCGCAACCACTTCGCCACCGGGGCTCATCCCTAATGTATAATTTTTAAAAATAAACTTAAATTTTTCATTTTGTGGAACAAGTGCCTGGGTATGAGACTGCTGGATCACACTATGGGCATGTAAGTATAACTGTATAAGACACTAAGCTGTGGGTTGCTAACCGCAAAGTTCGAGACCACTGGCCCCTCGTTGAGAGAAAGACTGGTCTTTCTACTCACATAGTTAGCCTTGGTAACTGACAGGGGAAATTCTGCCCTGTTCTGCAGAGTCCCTCTGAGTTGACATCGACTTGATGGCAGTGAGTTTTAATTTGAACGACCTTTCACTTATGAGTAGCTGTGCCAGTTTGCCAAGGATATCTGGCTGTGCTGTAAGATAAGCACTGGACAGTTAACCACAAGGCTGGCAGGTCAAACACATCAACTCCACTACTGGACAAAGGTGAGACTGCCTCCTCCCAGAAAGATTTGTACTTTCAGAAAGTCTAAGGAGTAGTTCTACTATAGCGCTCCTTTTATTTTTTATTTCCAACAGTTTTATTGGCATACAATTCATTTATCATACAATCCAGTAGTTTAATCACATCAAGAAGTGTTGTACAATCATCACCACAATCAGTTTTAGAGCATTTTCTTTATTTTTGTACTCATCTTTATTAGCTCCCCATTTCTCCCCAACATCCCGGCCATATCCCCTCAAAACACTAACCCAGTTACTATAGATTTTCCTATCCTGGAATTCATATACAGAAAAACATTTAAAAACAAGAAAACAAAAATGAACAACAACAAAAGAGTAAAACTAAAATTTCAATAGAAAAGAAAGCAGAAAATATTAAAAAACCAGGACATACTTAGATGGATCACAAAGGAGATCAATTTATAGGATACCAACTTCTAACCTAACTGCATCTGCAAATAGCCACTTTCCAAGACACTCTGCTTGATAGCAAGGATATGCACTTCCTTAGCCAATGGTCAGAGGGAATCCACCAGGATTAATTCATCTTAATTCACATATATTTCCCCATCTTTTAAAAAAACTGACCCAGCTTTACAATGGGTCGAAATTGAAATCAAATAATAGGATATTAATTTTATTCTAGCTACAGCTGCTATAATCAACTTTACAATGCTCTCTGACTGCTAACAGGGCTACTTACATCCCTAACTATGATCGGAGGGTATTCACCAGAGACTTAATCCATGTGTGAACACTTCAAATGCATTTTGAGCTTCCATTGCCTTCTGCAAATCAGGTGCTCATAGTTTAAACTCTTAAGCCATTCCCTACGTTAGATATGGATTATATTATCTAAAATCCTTGGATCACACAGGCTGGTGTTTTTCTTCGACAGAGACTTAATTGATGCCATGCTTAGGTGGCTGTTTGTCTGAAGACAAGCCTTTAAGATCCCAGACAATGCTCTTTCTGACACCTTCTAGTTCCTTCACTACACTTTGCTATAGTCTCCATATCTTCAGTGATCTCTGTGGCAGTTACCTCATCTGGTGTCAGCTTGGGATTCGAGAGGATGAAGAGTGAAGGGGGGAAGTCTAGTCTGTCAATCGAGCCATAGCCAATGAGGCCTCTGTGTGGGCATGACCTTCTCCTGAGGAGTCTGGGAACTCCTGTTTTTCTTCATTGGAGGTGGAAGGCACTCTCTCACTGCTCACTCCCTGAGAGCCTCTCTGCTGACAAGATGCATGAAGCTATGCTGATGGCAGCAAGATCCCTGGACCTGAAGAAGCTACTTGGAGACCCCTTCCAGCATTGAGATGCTTACAAAGCCACTGGATCTGCAATACTTCCAACCCACTGGCCTGTGATCTCCCTGCACTTGGCCTCATTGCATGCATTTCATGAGTCTGAAGAGGATTTTAGAGACTGATATTGGACATATGGACTGATATCGGACTTATAGACTTGATCGGGACTGGGCTGAGATGTTTTCTCAATATTCAACTGCTCTTGCATATAAACCTCTTTCTCATACACATATGAGTGTCTATAAATTTTTTTTCTCTGGTCTACCCAGACTAACAATCTCTGCATGAGTTTGAGCATCAAGGGCCATGTCATAAGAACAAATTGTTTTTAGATGGGGCTAGAATTTAATGCAAGCCCAAAACACATTTATGTATCTATGGTTTATATATGTCTCTGTTCACCTTAGAAGCATCATTTTCATTTTATGTTAAAGAACATCATAAGTCATTTCTCCAGTGGGGGTTTCACTTCCACTGTCATCCAGTCAATGCTGACTGATAGGAATGATAATCTATCCCATGGCAGTAGATATCATTTGATATTCACATTAGCAATACCAATGAGTGTCAATTGCTCAGATTCCTTGACCATATACTTGGGTTTTGTCATATCTTTTTGAGTTGTCTTAACAGGTTTATCCCCACTTGTCTGTTAGTTTGCCGTGCTGTGGTGACTTGCATGTTGATGCGATGCTGGAAGCTAGGCCACAGATATTTCAAGCACCAGCAGGGTCACCCATGGTGGACAGGCTGCAGTGGGGCTTCCAGAATAAGAACAAACTAAGAGGAAAGAGTGTAAAAATCCACTTCAGAGGGACTAGTAACTGAAATTTTTGGAAATATCAGTAGACTTTTTCTGATCTAGTTTCAGCAAGTGAGTCCCACAGGTTGGAAGGGACTCAAGAAATTTATGAGAAACTATAATTAAAAGACAATGAATATGTACCAAAAAAAGGCATCCTAAAATGAAGCAACCAAAGAAAATAGAAGGGGGAACCAATTTCAGGGATCTACATAGAACCTCCTCTCTGGGTTACGAACAACAGGGAAGTGAGTGAAGGGACACATCAGAAATGTATGATATGAAAAAGTAATAATAACTTGTACATTATTAAGGGTTCCTGGGGGAGAGGGAGTGGGGAGGGAAGGGAAATATGAGGAGCTGGTACTGGGGGCCTAAGTGGAGGAAGGATGTTTTGAGAGTGATGATGGCAACAAGTGTGCAAATGTGGCCTACATACAATTGATGTATGTATGGATCATGATGGGAGTTGTATGAGCCCCCAATAAAGTGACTTTTAAAAATTGAGGGGAAAAAAGGAGCTTATACCAAGGGCTCAAGTAGAAAATATTTGGAAATGAATATGGCAACATGTATACAAATATGCTTGATACAAATGATGTATTGAATGTTATAAGAGCTGTAAGAGCCCCAAATTAAATCATTGAAAAACAAACAAAAGAAGATGATGAAATATTTTTTCGCATACTTTTTGAAGTCCCTTCTTAAATCCACCTTCAGGTTGCATTCCTCCCTACATATGAGCCATCTGTATGAAAACTGTATGATACAAATGATATTCTTATTCCAAAAATTGGATTTTATCCGAGTTGTGACTTCAAAATATCTGTTCTGCAGTCACCCAAACTAGGTCATCCAGGTGACTGTGAATTTTAATGACGGCATATACATAAAATCAATGGCTTGGTCTCGAGTATTTGGATCACACAGCATGTACCAAAGACCTCTTTCCTCTTATTCATTTGTTCCCTGATCCAGTAGCCCGGACCATTTTTGCCAGAAGTATTGCAGCCTCAACTAGATTAGTAGAAAGCATCCTTAGGCTGTGGCTTGGGACCTGTTTTAAATCTAAGCATACACCTGACAGACAATTCCTACCAAACCCAAATCAAGATCACTGCCCTCGAGCTGCAGCTGACTCCTAGTGACCTCATAGGATGGGGTAGAACTGTCCCTGTGAGTTTCTGGAACTCTTTCCTGGAGTAGAGACCCGGGCCTCTCTCTCCTGGAGGGGCTGGTAGTTTTGAGCGGCTGACGTCGGGTGAACAGCCCCGTGAGTCACTACCACGCCAAGGACGCCTCAGGCAGATCTTACTGCGAACCATCTCCCTGTGAGTTCATTAGCTAGTGACGTAGCACTGTTCTCTTTCTCTTCTTAAATTATTATTTGTCAAAACACTCTCAAGCCAACAACTCTGTGGTAATAAAGTGGCATCACTTCATTGGAAGTAGCCGCCGGTGGAATCAACTCCTGAAGATTTTGGTTCTGCTGATGGAAATTGGACAATTTGAAGTGCTCAGACTGAGAATCTTGGCTCCCACTTTGGCATGATAAATAATTAATCCCATGCTCCACCGTTATAGGTTTGTGCTATGGCTATTACTCACAAGTGCTCTTATCTTCCTCCTCAGATGAGAGGGAACGATCTATGATCAACCTAAGAAGGAAGTCAACCTGGGTATCAGGGTCAGACGGAAAAAGTTATAGGGACTTGGTTTCAGGGCTGAGAAAGAATGGGGCTTCGATTCTAAGTGCCTACCTGCCCCATTTTATAATATTCTTAGTTATTCTTGTGTGCTCAGTTGTTAGAGGTCTGTTACTCAGACTCATAAATACTCCTCAATCACATTGGTTGATATTCAAGGTGTAATTGTTGCTTTGTGTAATTGAGTCGAATCTGACTCCTGTTGACCTGGTAGGACCAAGCACTCTCCTGCAGGGTTCTTAGGCCATAGTCTTTACTGGAGCAGATCCCCAGGCCTTTCCTCTCAGGGAGGTGCTGGTGTGTTTGGCCCGCTGGCCCAATGCTTCACCGTGGCACCACCAGGGCTCCTAAACTGAAATTAGGTCTCTGAAAAGGAAACATTACCTGTAAGAGGAATCAGTAATACAATTTTGATACAATCAGTGATACAATTTTGGATGATCTCTCAAGAATCTTCTGTGACTCTGATAGAAGCAAGACAGAAAAAAAAACTAAAACCTTCTATCCTCTTCGAGATACCTGTTCTTTCACATGTTCTAACAACCTGGCATTCTGGATGCCCACCCTCTTGACAGCTTGCTGAGGACAAAGGGGGTGCATGAGCAAATGTGGGGAAGGAAGCTGATGATGCCCGGCTATCAAAATACAGTGTCTGAGGTTTTAAAGGCTTGAAGTTAAACAAGTGATCATCTAGCAGAGAAGCAACAAGCCCACATGGAAGAAGCACACCAGCCTGTGCGATCATGACGTATTGTTGGGACTGGGTAACAAGTATCAGAAGACAATAAACAAGTAAAAACTATTTTGTTAAGAATGAGGGGGACAGGAACAGAGACCTAAAACCCATTTGCCAACTATGGGACATCCCCTCACAGTGGTGTCACAAGGAAGGGATAAGTCAACCAGGGCACAGCAAAGCACATGAAAAACACAATATTCCTCTAGTTCTTTGAGGCTTCCTCATCTCAACTATCATGACCCCAGTCCTGCCTTTCACTTCACGCTAGACTGGAGCATGTACAGATAAAAGAGAAAATATCATGACACATGGAATTCAGGAATAGGAATTGAAGTAGTGATACCAGGAGAGTAGGGGGAAGATGGGAAGATGGGGGGGGGAGGGGAAACCAATCAAAATGATTGGCACATAAACCTCCCGCCCAGGGGGACAACCAACAGAAACTGTGGGGGAAGGGAGACAGTGGGCAGTATAGATATGAAAGTAATAATTTATCACGAGGCAGGGCAAAGGAAGGAAAAAAGAGGAGCTGTTGTCAAGGATTCAAATAGAAAGTACATGATGAGAAAATAATGATGTCAACATGTGTACAAATATGCTTGATCGAATTGAGGTGTGTATTGTTATGAGCTTTAAGAGTGCCCAATAAAATGATCTTCCAATTAAAAAAACATATAACAAAACAAAAAACAAAGAAATTACTGTTCTCTGACAGCAACAACAAATAACCATTAAAACTAATTGTACTCCATCTGCATTCCATCTGGGAATATTTCCCTTCTGTCATCATACTCTGGAAAACCAGTCAATTAGCAGCAGACTTGCTTCAGTGAACAGCTTCTGAAAACCAGCCAGTCACCAACACCTCTTTTACTTTGCTTTCACTGCAATAGACCCATTGCCATGGAGTCCATTCCAACTCACAACAGCTGTATAGTGCAGAGTCGTACTGCTCTTGTGGATTTCCAAGACTAACTCTTGGTGGTGGTAAGTGGTACTTGGTGGTGGTGGTGGTGGTGATGATGGAGTTGGTGGTGGTGGTGGTGGTTGGTACTGTTGGTGTTGGTGGTGGTGCTGAGTGATGGAGTTGGTGGTGGTGGTCGTGGTAGTGGTCATGGTGGTGATGGTGGTTGGTGTTGTTAGTGGTGGTGGTGGTGGTGGTGGTGGTGGAGTTGTTGTTGTTGGTAGTGGTGGTGATGGTGGTAAGAGGTGATTGTTGGTGTTGGTGTTGGTGGTGGAGTTGGTGGTGGTGGTGGTTGGTGCTGTTGGTGATGCTGAGTGGTGATGAAGTTGTGGTGGTAAGTGGTGGTAGTTAGTGTTATTGTTGATGGTGGTTGGTTGTGGTGGTGGTAAGTGGTGGTGGTTGTTGGTGTTGGTGGTAGGGGTGAAGTTGGTGGTGGTGGTGGTGATGGTAGGTGCTGTTAGGTCAGTTCCAACTCCTAGCAAGCCCATGTACAACAGAATGAAACACTAGCCAGTCTAGGGTCATTCTCACAATTGTAATGATCACATATTTAAGCCAATCAAGGCAGCCACTATGTCAATCCACCTTGTCTAAAGGTCTTCTTCTTTTTTTCTGCCTTTCTACTTTACCAAACATGATATTCCTCTCCAAAGACTCGCTTCTCCTAACAGCATGTCCAAAAGATGTGAGACAAGTCTCGCCATGCCATTTCTTGCCTCTAAGGTGCATTCTGGCTGTACTTCTTTCAATACATATTTGTTTGTTCTTTTGGCAGTCCATGCCATTTTCTGTATTCTTCTTCAGCACCATAAATCAAATGCATTGATTCTTCTTCAGTCCTCCTTAGTCAATGTCCAGTTTTCACGTGCATGTGAGCTGAATGAAAATACCATGGCTTGAGTCAGGTCCACCTTAGTCTCTGAAGTGACAGCCTTGCTTTTCAACACTGTGATGAGGCCTTGTGCAGCAGATTTACCAATGCAGTGAGCTGTTTGAGCTCTTGACCACTGCTGCCATGAACATTGTTTGTGGATCCACGCAAGACAAAATTTTATAGGAGTAGAAGGCCTTGTCTTTCTTCCTTGGAACCAACAGTGGTTGAAAACTAAAGACCTTGTGGTTAGCAAACCAATGTGAAACCCCCCACTGGGTTACGAGGAATATATATTTTTAAATCCCCAAACAATATCACTTTCACAATTCCACCAATCCCAGTTGCCCTGCTTCCTAAACCCTTACATTAAGCCACCTCCTTGTTATCATTGAAGGAGGCACTCATTTATGAGTACATCTCTGATTTGCTTATAAAACAAGGAACTCGGCTTTTTTGCTTCCAATATCAATACATGTCCTCTTAATTCACCGTAATACCTTATCAGATTATTTTCTGCACTTTGTATAGTTTATGGTAATTGTCATTTTAATTTTTTCACATGTAATGTTTTTTTTTGGTTTTGGGGGCATCACTGCCCTCTGGTGGTGGGAGTAGGAGGCCCAGCCTTGCTGCTGGATTTGAACCTCCAACTCAGCGCACAACCACTCTTCAGCCCTGCATGTAATTTCTTAATGAATCTAAATATTCCTTTTCTTTTCAATTCATTGAACACCCCTTTATTAAGCCCATAGTCCAAAGACACAGTGGTGATGGAAATAAAATTTGCTTGCTCTCATGGAATTTAAGTGCCTTCTGGAGGGAAGCCAGAGGTTAAATGAATATACATACCATGACATAAGAAATATATAACTGTGTCTACCCATGAGGCATGAACAGTCATAGAAACTGCCCTCACACTATAAATGAACTAGTAACATGATCTGCTGTCAGGCTTAGTAGTAAGAGTGAAGAGCTGGAGTTTAGCCTGTCAATCAGGTCAGAGTTGAATGACCTCATTTGGAGACACTAAGGCGATAAATAGCTTGCTGGAGACAAGACACAGGTGGACTTCCTGGGAGACATCCGAGCTGATAAGACACATGGAGCTATATGAGTTCAGCTGGAGGAGTCATGTAGAGACCCCTGCCAGTTCTGACATGCTTACACCACCACTGGGTCCACAAGACTTTCTATCCACTGGCCTGTGATCTTCCTGCATCCGGCATCATTGCATGTGTTTCATGACTCTGAAAAAAGACTTTGTAGATCAGTATTGGACATACGGACTAATATTGGACTGATGGACTTGATCTGTACTGTACTGGGATGTTTTCTCAATAGAAAATTGCCCTTGTATATAAAATTCTTTCTTACATACATATGATTGCACTTTGAATTTTCTTTCTCTAGTCGGCCCAAACTAACACTAGTGATCTCTGAAGCACCAAACCAAACTCCGTGTTATTGCGTCAATGCTGACTCTAGAGAGCCTATTGGGCAGGGTGAAGCTGAGTTTCTGAGACCTTACCTTCTCTTTCTCACATGGAGCTCCTGGGGGTTTTGAACTGCTGACCCTGCAGTGATCTGCTGGCCGCGGCACAACCACTAGCCACAGAGGAGAATCAAGAGGTCAACACTGCAGTTCCTTCTCTTTGCTGCCTGGAGAGAATTTCCAGGGAACCAAACTCAAATCCACACTCTCTGTGAGATAGAGGGGGAGTGGTGGTTAGAATCTGCACAGGGAAGTCCTGGAGCTGAACAAGAGAGAGAGAGAGAGGAGAGCGAGGCTTTGGATGCTTGAAGATGGTTTCCCACAAGAACTTTCTATTTCATGTGGGGCATTTATTATTATCATCGTTGCTGTCAAAAAATGTTTCAAGTAAAATTATGGTTGTGCAACCATTGGCATCATCCAGTTTGGGAAAACTTCCTTCAGCCACAAACAACCCTCATGCCCGTTTCTCTGTAAGTTTTCATGTACTTACATGTGAATAATGAGAGCAAGTTGCCCGCCTCGGCTTGGGGACATGCTGACCCCTTCAGAGGGATTGTGCGTGTTGCCACCCCACCCCTTTCCCTTCCCCCAGCTCTCTTTCCCCTGGCAAAATAAGGAGCAGTTTTTTCTACAGGCCCCCTGCTACCACCAGGTGTTCCAAATTCTCTCCTGCCAAGTGTCCATGACCTGCTTTCTTTCCAGCCACAGGTCACTTAGGGAATGAGGCCAGAATTTTAAATGAGGTTCACATTTGTAATAACCTTCCTGATCCAATGTACACAACCTCAGGTCACCCAAAATGATTTTTTTTTTTTAAGTCTCAGTGCTGTTATTTTACAGACTTTGAAACTGAGGTCTAAAAACAGGTAATCCCTTTTCCTCGGATCCTCAGACTTCAATTATCGACCTAGAAGCCTTGGATGTCATCAACAGCAAACATTTACTGAGTGTCTGTTATATGCCAGCTCTTGTTCTTGGAATTCACCATTATACTACCCAGATCAAAAAGTCTCTGCCTCAGGAGAGCTTATTCTAGCTTATCTGGGAGGTGGTGGTGGTATGGGGGGGGGGTGGTGGTGGCAAGAGTTGAACAGGTAACAAGGATACCTATAACAAGTACATCATAGAGTGCCTGGGAAGGCAGTGAGAAATACGGAGGGGGAAGTGGATCTGATAAGGGAGAGTAGGAGTATCAGAGAATTGCAGTTGGCTGGGTTTGTGATTTTAAATAGTCAAGGGAGGCCTCCTGGGGAAAAGGGACGCTGACAAAAGACATGAAGGAGGTTAGGAAGCTGGTCGTGCTGGTCTCTGGAGGGAGACTGACTACCAAGCAGGGGATCGGCACATTCAAATAGTCTTAGGCACCCCAGTGACCCATGACATCAAGAAGCAGAGGAGTAAGGAGGGCGGGGGCTACACAGAGCCCTGCAGACTGCTGAAAGCACTTTGCCCATGGCAGGGTATGAATGGAGGAACGACGTGATCTGACTTCCACTCTGACTACTGAGTGAACAGAAGGCCGTGTAACCACATAGAGGCTCCTGAAGTGAGTCAGGTGAGAGATGGCCACTCAGACGAGGTGGTAACAATAGAGCAGTGAGAGGGCTTCATTTTTACCATATTTTGAAAAGTGTCAACAAGGTATGCCTGCTGAGAAACACCTGGATGGAGTATAGGGAAAGGGGCATGTTCCTGAGGAATTTTTGAGTGGGTTATGCACAGGGCTGTTAACCACAAAGTCCACAGTTCCATACCACTAGCTGTTCCATGGGAGAAAGGCCAGGCTGTCTGGTCTCTCCCAATGCAGAGTTACAGTCTCGGAAACCCACAGGGGCACTTATACCTTGTCCTAGAAAGTCGCCACTGTGAGTCAGAAAGAGTTTGAGTCTTCGAAGCTACGCACTTGACATAGTCTGAGTCACCACACTGTGTTGAAACATCCCCACCCCAGCCTTGCCCCTTTCACGCTGTCCTAAGCTGTTTGAGGGCAGCTGTTGGACTGTATCCACCTCTAAGGTCCCAATGCCTGCAGCAGCATTCAAAAAATATTTGTCAGATTATAAAGCCGCGACCCTCTCATACAGCTCCTCATGCTGTAGTGACCCCCCAACCATAAAATTACTTTTGTTGTTACTTCATCACTGTAATTCTGCTACTGTTATGAATGGGGTGAGCCCTATGAAAGGGTCATTTGCCCCCAGAAAGGTTGTGATTCACAGGTTAAGAACCGCTGTACTAAGGAATGTGTTGCCTCAAATAGGAAAGTCTTGTCTGCTACTTTCTGTACTCAGTCTAAAGTGCTCCGTGTGGACTCTGAGTGCTATGTGTTCTCTTTCTTATGGCCATGTTAGTTTTCCACTGTTGGGTAGCAGATTGCCACAATTGATTGGCTTTAAAACAAAACAAGACAAAAAAACACCACACATTTATAAACTCAGTCTCCATGACTCGGGCATCCAGGAACAGTTTAACTGTGACCTATATTCAAGGTCTTTCAAGGCCACCTTCTCTTCTGGAGGTTTGACGTGGGAAGAACCTCTTTCCATCCTCATTTGGGTTGTTGGTAGAATGTGTTTGAGGCTGTAGAACTGAGGACCCCTGGCTTTGGTTGGCTGTGGTGGATGGCATCTGCCATTCCCGGAGAGCCCTATGTGCATTTTCTCAAATGTCTGCTTACTTCCTCAATTCCTCAAAGAGAGCCTCTACTTCAGTCTGCTGAACACTCTAATATAACACAGTCACAGAGATAACCTTTGTTATTGTGAAGTGCATTCGCTGCATGGTCCTGCGTTCCTATGCATGAGCCCAGGGTATAACTGCCCCTGGAGGTTTCTGAGACTTTACATCTTGACGTGAGCAACAAGCTCACCCCTTCCTTCAGCAGTCTGGTTGGTGGTTTCAAACTGCTGACTTTGCAAGTTGGCAGCCAATGCATAGCCTGCGATGCCATCCTTTAGAAGAAAGTCAAGAGAATTACATAGAAATTTAATACCACGAGTTGGGAATCCTTGGCGGTCATCGTGGTATCTCTGTACTACAAAAATTTCAAGTTTGAAGAAATGTATTTCTAGCCTAACAATGCTGACCTGGTGTTAACACAAAGGAAGATTTGAATTTGGCAATAGTAGGTTAAGGGCTGTGCTGCTAACCTCAACATCAGGAGTTCAAAAGGAACAAGCAACATCATAGGCAAGGGAACAACTAGGGAATTAAAAGCAAAACAAAGAGGATGGAGAGATCCTGGTGGTGTGGGAACAACAGCGATCTAGCTGACGGGGATTACCAAGAAGAAGTGCGAGCAATGTAAAAGGAAACAGTAAAGATTTAGGAAGCAAACCTATGGAGAGAAGTATAAACATAGGTGTGCATGTACATAAATATATTAATTCAAAACGACGATCTACATACAATTCCCTCCCAGGGGGACTGACAACTGAGAAGTAAGTGAAGGGAGACATCAGTCAGTGTTAGACATGAAATAATAGTAAAAATTTATAAATTATCAAGGATTCAGGAGAAAGGGTGGGCCAGGGAGAGAGGGAAACAAATGAACTGATACCAAGGGCTCAAGTAGAATGTTTCAAAATGTTTTGAAAATGATGATGGTAACATATGTACAAATGTGCTTAATACAAGTGACATATGAACTGTTGTAAGAGTTGTAGAGTCCCCTCCAATGAAATGATTTATATAAAAAAATAGAAGTATTTCTATGTAGATATACTTATAGTGCAATACACTGAGGAAGAAGATGGACTCTGAGCCTCTGTTCAAACCCTCTCTCGACACAAGAACACTTTGTTCTAACAACCTGGCATTCTGTGAAGCTCACCCTTCAGCTATGACTGCTGAAGAAAATCAGCAAATGTGGTGCATTAACAAATGTGGTGAAGAAAGTCGATGGTGCTTGGCTATCAAAAGATATAAAGTCTGGGATCTTAGAGGCTTGAAGTGAAGCAAGTGGCCATCGAGCAGAGAAACAACAAGCCATGTGGAGGAAGCACACCAGTCTGTGGGATCACGAGGTGTCAATGGGGTCAGTTAACAGGCACCAGAAGATTGAAAACAACAGAAACTAAAACCCGTACAGTTGAGAATGAGAAGGGTCAGAGCAAAGACCCCAAACCCATCTGTGGACAACAGAACCACCCCTCACTGAAGTGTCACAAGAATGGATGAATTCACCAGGGCGCAGTATGAAACACATCACGCCTCTGTTTCTTTGAGGTTTCCTCACCCCCCACTTTCCTGACCCCAGTTCTGGCTAGACTGAAGCATGTGCGGTGCTCATGACACGCGGAATCGAAGTCAGATAAACCCCTCAAGAACTGAAATGGGAGGAGTGACACCACAAAGTAGGGTGAAGGAAGAAGAGAAGGCAAGAAAGGAGCAATCAATTGTAAAAACCACATAATCCCCATCCCCAGGGGGATGAGCAACAGAAGTGTGGGTGAAGGGAGACTGCCGTGGGTGTAAGAGCTAATACCAAGGGCTTACGTAGAAAGAAAATGTTTTGAGAATGATGATGGCAACAAATGTACAAAGGTGCCTTGTAAGATGTATGTATGGATTGTGATAAGAGCCCCCAATAAAATTAAATTAAAAAAAGAAAACAATAATAATTTATAATTTGTCAAGGGACGAGGAGGGTCAGTAGGGGAGAGGTGGGGGGGGGAAGGAGCTGATACAAGGGCTCAATAGATGTTTAGAAAATGATGATGGCACATATATACAAATATGCTTCATACGATTGATGTATGGAATGTTATGAGCCCCCAAAGAAAATGATTAAAACAAAGAAACAAACAAAAATAAGCAGTTCGAAGCCATCGGCTGCTTTTTGCTCCCACAAAGACTTCCAGTATGAGAATCTCACAAGGGCAGGGCGACGCTGTCCCATTGGGTCGCTGAGTCCCAATCAACGCGATGGGCAGTGAGGTTGGCCTCTGTGCAGGAGGAAGACGGGCTTTCTAGTCCCATAAACAGTTAAGGTCTCCTAGCAACCGGGGCAGTTCTACTCTGTCCAGTCAGGGTCACTGTGATTCAGCACTGACACGATAGTATGGGAAAAAATGCTAAATCTCATTAATAATTTTTAAACTGCGCGTTCTACTTATGCTTGTATGTATATAATGGGCTAACATGTATTAAACTACTTCCACCCATGTATTTTATTTTGATTTTTATTATGACACCCTCTCTAACCCTGGAATTTCGTGCGTCCGAACGGACTGGGCAGGGGGGTTTATTATTTATTTGTTTACTTTAATATGGCTACCAGAAAATGTCAAGTTACCAATGGCTTGCTTTTTGCTGATGAGAGACGGCGCAAGAGGTGTAGGGCTCACAAAGAGATTACAATCGTGTGGAAAGACAAGCCACCAAAGTTCACTCATAATACAGGGCAGTGCCCTATCGTCAAACAGTACGTAACACGAGGGAGGGTAAGACCCAGCAGCTTGGTTTCTGGCTCCGCCCCGCAGGAGCCCGTTGATTGGCAGCTCCACCGTTCGCCCCGCCCCTCCGACCTCACCCCGCCCCGCCCCCTTACGCGCCGCACAGGTTGACCCTGCCCCCGCGCCGTAGGCCCAGCCGCCTCCTGGACGACCGCAATGGCGGACGTGTCAGAGAGGACGCTGCAATTCTCTGTGCTTGTAGCTTTTGCTTCGGGAATACTCGTGGGCTGGCAAGCGAACCGGCTCCGGAGACGCTACTTGGATTGGAGGAAGAAGAGGCTGCAGGACAAGCTGGCGGTGACACAGAAGAAGCTGGACCTGGCCTGAGACCCGTCGCTGCCAGGCCCCGCTGGCCCCCTTCCATCACCCACGTGGTGCTGCGGGCTGGCGACTCCGGGACCCCGGATCGCCGCACACACCCGCAAGCCCCGCCGGGCGCTTCTCCGAGTGGCACTGGACAGTACGTATAATGGAACTGGAGGCCAGGCGCATGTTTGGGGCAGGGGGATTTGATGCAAAAGGTGACATCACCCCACGGACACTAAAAAAAAAAAAACACCCCACTTTTGTTTTCTTTAATGACTTGCTCTTTGCTGTTGTTCCCTGCTCGCCGCTTTAAAGGTGCTGAACGGGCAGCGTTTCTTTCTGCGGGTCCCCGTGGGTGGGGACCGCCACGGGCTAAGTGTCATTCACCACATTCAACTTCAGAATGGGGATTCTGAACAAAGAGCAAAAAGGCGGACTGTCACGGTGGTGGGGTGTCCACCTGCCATACTTTTTCTCCCGATCACGACGCTTGTTGCTAACACCCTGTGTCGCATTGAATTATCTTGTTGATTACAAAATATGCGTCCCAATTCCCACGATAGTTATCAACAAGACAATTCGGTGAAATGGAAGGAGCTGTGACTGGCAGGTCAGGCACCTGCATGGAGTCTTAGCTTTTTCAACAGAGCCGTGTATCACAACATTCAGGACCTTGCCTTTCTTATTCGTAACATGGGACCTTTTGGTGCATATTTTCATTCCAGTTGAGGTTAGTAATTGTGTGTTTCTAACTTTTTCTTTTTGTCTGTTTCCAACAGCATGTCAAACATGGATAAAGAACGCTGGAAAGAAATACTTTCTTCTTGCACTTTATGAAGCAATTCTATTTTTAGAATAAAATTTAAAATGTAAACATCCGAGACCCTTTTTACGAAAGGGTGAGGAGTATGGAGTTTTCTTGTTTGCCTTGTCACTTGTTGGATTAAAGGAGTCCGGTTGGCACCACCAGCTGTCCTAGGGGGTAAGGCCTTTCTACTTCTGTAAAGAGTTGCCATCGCAGAAACTCACAGGGATAGTTCTAGCCTGCCTTGTCGGGTCGCTGAGTGTCGGCATGGAGTTCAGTCAGCTTAGATCCATGGCGACCGTGCGCATGGTAGAACGAATCTGCACAGTCCCGTGCCCTTCTCACAACTATTCCTGTGCCTGAGCCCACTGATGCAGCCTGTGCCCCTCCCTCTCGCTGAGACACTTCCTCTGTTTCACCACCCCTCCACTTTACTGAACACGATAGCCTTCTCCAGAAACTGGTCTTTCCTGACATGTCCAAAGTATGTAAGATGAAGTCTTGCCATCCTTGCCTTTAAGGAGCACTCTGACCTTCTTCCAATACAGATTGGTTTGTCCTTCTAGTCCTTGGCACTGTCAATGTTCTCCAGCACCACAATTCAAGTGCATCCATTCTCCTACGGTTTTCATTATTCAATGTCCAACAGAGAAGGATTCCTCCCACTTTGGCCAAAGAAGCCACTGACAACCTGTATGCATAGCTTCAACTCAAAGGCAGGGAGTAAACTGGGCATGTTGAGTCCTCTAGAGAAGCGAAACTAGTGACATGTGTACGTATATATCGATTTATATCAACACATGGTTTATATCATAGAAATAAGTCAGTCTATCCCAGTTCCAGTTTATAGAGGCTTCCCCAGACTCAATTAGCTGTGGAAGCTGACCCCCTAGGAATCAAGATGGCAAAGCATTAGGCCCACAGCTTGGTGGGTGCCGAGGTAAATTAACCTGGCTACCCTCTTCAGAGGACTCCTGGGATGGGCAGGTGATGAACCAGATGCAAGATAGAGGGTGAAGGGGCAAGAGCCCTCACGTCTCCTAGGGGCTTTCTCATACAAAAGGCACAGCCCCAAGGAGGTACCATCAGGCTGCAACTGTTAGGTTGGGCATCACCTCTACCTTCACCCAGGAGGGTCTAGGTGACATAAACCATCATCCTGAGTGACCTAGATGCAGAGCGAGCACAGAGTGACCACGTTAAGGTTTATCACACATGGATAAACTGCAGTCCGGATGCACCTCCTGCATGAGGGTGACTGAAGGCATGAGTGTACAATGCATGGTATCCTCCCCAGGTCAGATACAGTCCCCAAATTAGGCAAAACAAACTGGCTGTTAGAAGTTACAGGAGTGTTCATCTTCGAGGGTGATGCGGTCGTAGGTCCAGGTGATGCGTCACCTGGAGAGGTGACGACTACTAGGTGCTGTTGATGTTTCTTAATCTGGGTGATGATGCATGAGGCTCATGTCCGTGTGACCCTTCAGTGAGCTGGACACTGTACGTGATGCACCTAGAAGATTGTGCGGAGCAAGGCAACCTGCCCAGTATGATCAACAGATGCACGGCACATACTTTTATGGTCATGTGGTTCATCATTTGGAAGGTGAGCTCAGCTATCAGTCTTATTCAAATGAAATCTTTGAATTGTAGAGTTTGGGAAGCGTTATTACAACCTAAGTAATGGTCAGTGTCTTGGGTGGTGGAAACAAGTTAACATTTTGCTGCCCTGAAGACTGCGGAGTTCCAGTTCACACCGGAGTGCCTGGGGAGAAAGGCCTGGCAATCCACTGCTGAGACATGAGCCTCTGGAAACCTTATAGAGGACAATGAGTCAATTCAGGGGCAGCTAATGAAGAATCAGTGTTAAATATGCAAGTTCCTCACTGACTTGCTTTGCGAAAAGAGAACAATTACTGTCCTCC
>PVJH01019905.1:0-41780 GCA_004026705.1 Nesogale talazaci | reverse complement strand
ACTGATTGTATACTGATCAATCCAATAAGATAACATGAAACTTTCTCTGCCTGAGCCACTCTGGGTTAGCAAAAGAAAATCTGCTTTGAGAAATTGAGGTCCTTTATCTCTAAGGGGATTGGATTTGGAATTTATACTGTCCCCATGGTACTAATTAGATAAGTATCATAAAGATGTTCCTGAGAGGATAATGTCCCAGGGTATCTGAGAAATACCAATGTAATGTTCACCTGTAGGTTGACTTGCCACACCCTAGCTCTTCCCATATTCTCAGAGTGAAATATCCACTATGAACTTTAAAAAATTATGATAGAATACCTAAGGAAGTACTATGTCACATGAAAAAGCATCATACAGAATGATGGACACCTTCAAGAACTGGAAATGGGGGCTGAGCCCCGGTGGCGTAGTGGTTGTGCGCGGGACTGCGGCCCACTGGGACGGAGGTTCAATTCCAGCAGTGGGGTTGGGCCTCCTACTCCCACCACCCGAGAGCAGTGATGCACCCCCCCCAAAAAAAAAGAACTGGAAATGGTGGAACAATAATCTGAAGAAGCCTACAAAGTAGGTATATTTGAATATAAAAGTATATTTGAATATAAAGGACACTGGTATTACTCAAAAAGAGAGCAAGAGTAAAATGGTAAGCAAAATGAAGTTGAAAGCAATTTGGTAGTATCCCTAAAAGTTAAACATAGAGTATCATTTCTAGTTATAGAACCAAGAGAAGGGGCATATCTGAGTAGAGCACATGGGAGAAACAAAAAGGGATGGAGAGGGAGGGGAGGATATCCTGGCCTACCAAACCCTGAGGATGCTATTCCGCTCAGAGCAGACAACACACAGAGGGGACCATAGGACCCACCACAAGACACGACGGTCCCTCACTAAACCATACAACTGCAGGAACAACTGGAGACACAGTGCGGGAATTGTGCACAATCTCACCCCATCATACTGGGGGGAAATACTAAGGGCACACAGCAAAGCAGCAAGGGGAGCAAAGTGATGAAATCCCTGGGGAATACCAAAAATAGACTTTGTAGCTAGAGTGTGACAGCCCATCATACTCAACTGGAAAGCACTCATAAGATCAACAAACAGACCTTGAACTATTTATAAGCTTTTTCATTTTTGTCAGTGATTTTCTTTTGTTGTTGTTGCAATTGGTTTTGTTTTGTTGGTATTGACTTCCTTTGTTTTATTGGCTTTGCCTGGTTTTTGCCCTTATTAATGTATCTGCATGTCTATCTAGACAAGATAGGCAGGATAAATAATTCAAAGATGAAAAGAAGGGGACCAATGGTTCTGGGGGGATGCAGGACACAGGGTGGTGGGGGAAAGGAATGGGGTGGGAAACTCAGGGACAAAAGAACAACAAGTGAACTAAAATCAATGGAAGGAAGGGCATAGGATGCCTATGGGACTTAACAAAGAGCAATGTAGTAGCAAGGAATTACTAAACCCAAATGAATGCCAAACAAGGTGGTGGGCGAAGAGGAAATTAAAAGGAAATAGAGGAGAGAACCAGGAGGCAAAGGACATTTATAGAGGTCTAAATACAGGCATGTACATATGTATGTGTGTATGTATATATATACACACATATATACACATATATATTGAGATGGGAATAGAACTATGTACTCATATCTATATGTTAAGAATTAAGGTTTCCCCTGCTACCATGACCCCAGTGCTACTTCCCAATCTAGACTACTTGGGAGCATGTACATAGGTAAAGGCAAGAGATAAAATGCACAACACATGAAACCGAGGAACAGGAATGGGAATAGAGATAACAAAAGAATGGGAGGAGTGGGAGAGTTGGGAAGGGTGGGGGGGGGCTGATCGCAATGCACATAACCACACACACCCATCCTGGGGAAAGAATAACAGAAACCAGAAGGAAAGGAAGTCAGTGGTTGGTGTGATATTTGAAAATAATGAACAATCTATCAAGGGACACAAGGGTTGGAGGAACAGAGGGCAGGGGGAAGAAGAGTTGATCCCAAGGTTCAATGGAAAGTAAATGTCTAGAAATAAAACAATGGAATATATGTACAAATATGTCAGATACAATGTATGTATGGATTGTAACAAGAGTTGTAAGAGCCCCCAATAAAATGATTTTTAAAAAAGAAGTATTAAGGTTGCAGATGGACATTGGGTCTCAACTTGTTTAGTACTCCCTCAACACAAGAACACTTTGTTCTAACAATCCAGTAATCTGTGATGCTCACCTTCCCAACAAAATTGCTGAAGACAAAATGGGTGCATAAGCAAATGTGGGGCAGAAAGCTGATAGTACCAGCTATAAAAAGATATAGCATCTGTGTTCTTAAAGGCTTAAAGATAAACAAGCGATCATCTAGCTGAGAAGCAACAAAGCACACATAGAGGAAGCACACCTACCTGTCTGATCATGAGGTATCAATGGAATCAGGTATCAGGCATCTAAGACCCAGAACAAAATCATACCCAATGAGAACGTGAGTGGGGGAACATGGAGTGGAGACCCAATGCCTATTTGTAGACAATTGGACATCCCCTCACAGAGGGGTCACAGGAAAGAGTTGAGCCGGTCAGGGTAAAGTACAACACTGATGAAACACACAAATTTCCTCTAGCTCTTTGGTGCTTCCTTTACCCCACTCTCATGACCTCAATTCTACCTCACAAATTGGATTAGACCAGAGCATGCACACAGGTAAGAGCCTGAAACACAGATAATCCAATGTAGCCAAGCCCCTCAGGGTCAACTAAGAGAGTAGAGATACCAGGAGGATTAGGGGAGGGTTGGGGAAGAAAGAGGAATCAATCACAAGGATCAATTTCTAACCCCCTCCTAGAGGGACAAACAACAGAAAAGTAGGTGAGCGACAATGGAGGATGATGGAAGATATTAAAATAATAATCTATAACTTACCAAGGGTTTGTGAGGGAGAGCAAGCAGGGTGGGGGGGGAGAGAGAGAGGGGAGCTAATATTAAGGGCTCAAGTGGGAAGAGAATGCTTTGAAATTGATGATGACACCATATGTGCAAATGTGCTTGACACACTAGATAAATGCATGGATTGTGATAAGAGATGTAAGAGCCCCAATAAAAGTATTTAATTTTTAAAAAGAACCAAGAGAAGTAGAATGTATGTCTATATAGAAATTGTGTATAACCGTTTACAGTAACATTGTGTTTAACTGATTACAGTAGCATTGCTTATAATCATCTAATAATAGTAAGAACCAAATATGTATCCTCTGATGAATGGAGAAATAAGCTATAGCATATATTGGAATATTATTTAACAATAAAAAGAACTGAAGTTCCAATATATGCTACAGCATGGAGAAAGCATTATGCTAGATGAAAGAAGTCAGTTACACAGGCCATATATTATATACATTCACTTATATAAAATGTTTAGAATAAGTACACCTATAGATTCAGAAAGTAAGTAAGTGCTTGGCTAGACTTGAGTAGCTGGGTGCGCTGGGGGATGATGACTAATACATACACTATTTCTTTTAAGGGTAATTAAAATATTCTGAAATTGGTTATGGTAATACTTCCACAGCTCTATGAATATATTAAAATCCATGATACATTTCAAATGAATGAACTCTATGGCCTATGAATTATGGTTCAATAAAGTTCTTCAAATGAATGATGAGGTACTCTGAAAAAAAGGTAGGTAGTTTTTAACAAGAATCAAATACAACTTCTACAGTCAAAAACAATATCAAATCCTTTGTGAATGGGTATCATTCCCCTGCTATCATAACCCCAATTTCATTGAAACTGAAAACTCCATCAGAAAGTTAATCAGGAGGGGAGCAGGCACAACCCATGGAATTTGTGAGCTGGAACACAGACTCAAGGAAATTAACAGAAGGCAACAGAAAGAAACACAGGGAAGAATATTAAAATGTAAGATTTCATTTATCTAATGTAGGAATATCAGAAAGACTGGAGAGAATGAAAGACAGGTAATGGTTGATCTGATAATTATGGAGAATGTTCTAGAATTGGTGAAAAATAGATGTCCATAGATTGGAAAGGCACTCTAAGCCCTCTGTGGACTACATCAAATGCAGCTCTAGACCTCAACAGAGCTGACTTGTTTTTCTGGGTCTCACAAAATTCCCACCATTGAAGTATGCCATCTTATTACTTTTCTATTGCTCTGTGATGGTGGTGGTGATTAGGTGCCAACCCATATGACACTAGGCACCCAGAACACTGCCCAGTCCCGCACCATCATTGTTCCTGTTCTTCAGTCCATTGTAACAATCGCTGTGCCAATCCATCTCGTCCAGGGCCTTCCCTCTTTCACTACCTCTGCTCTACCTTTTGCAGCTTATGTCCATCTCCAGGTCCCCCCTCACAACATATACAAAGTATGAAAGATGAAGTCTCATCATTCTTGCCTCTAAAGAGCATTCTAGCCATACTTTTGCAAGATGTTATGTCCTTCTCCAGGTCCCTCCTAACAACATATCCAAAGTATGAAAGATAAGATCATCATTCTTGCCTCTAAAGAACATTCTGGTCATACTTTTGCAAGACCGATCTCTTTGTCCTTCTGAGTTCATGGTACTTTCACTATTCTTTACCAGCACCCCCCTTCAGACACAGGGACCTTCTGTGGGCTTCCTTACTCAATGTCCAACTTTCCCAAGCACCTTAGGTGACTGAAAGTGCCATGGCCTGGATTCTCAATGTAATGTCCTTGCTTTTCAACACTCTGAAGGGATATTGTGCAGCAGAAATATCCAATGTGATGTGCTGTTTAAATTCTTGACTGCTATTGTCATGAGTATTGACTGTGGATTCCCAAGACAAAATCTTTGACAACTTCAACCTTTTTTTCACTTACGATAATGTTATCTACTGTCCAGTTGTGAGAATGTTGGTCTTCTTTACATTGAGTCGTAACCATACTGAAGTTGCAATCCTTGACCTTCATCAGCAGTTGCTTCTAGTTCTCCTCACTTTCAGCAAGCAAGTGTCGTGTCATCTGCATATCTCAGGTTGGTCCCCCAATCTCGATGCCACACTATTCCCCAGATAATCCAGCTTCTTTGGTGATCTGCTCCTACAGATTGAATACATATGGGAAGAGGTTACAACCCTGACACATAGCTTCCTTAATGTTAAAGCTTGCAGTTTGTTACCTCCCTTGTCCTTTTTGTACATTGGCCTCTTGATCGATCTCCAACTTCTACACAAGCACAGTGAAATGTTCTGGAATTCCCATTCTCCTTCAGGCTGTTCATAGTTTGTTATGATCCACATGTCCATGGATTTGCGTCATCAATAAAACACAAGTAAGTACAGAGACAGGTCTCTTCTAACTACTTGGCCAAGTAGCTGTCTTCCAATTTCTCAACATAGATGAAGTAAGTGCTTCATCAGTTTGCTGAAACTTTTCAATTGATATTCCATCAATTTCTGGAGCCTTGTTTTTGACTAATACTCTCAGTGCAGCTTGAACTTCTCCCTTTAGTGTCATTGGTCACTGCTCATAAGCTACTCCTGAAATGGTGGAATGTGGACTTTCTTTTTGGTACAGTGACTCTATATTCTTTCCTTTTTTTTTTTTTTTGATATTTCCTGCATCGTTCAACATTTTGCCTGTAGAATATTTTTATATTGCAACTTGAGGCTGGGAATTTCTTTTTCTTGAACTCTTTCAGTTTAAGATATACTGAACAGGTTCTTCCTGTCAGGTATCTAACTCCAAGTCTGTGCACATTTTATTATAATATTTGACTATCTTCTTAAGTTGCCATTCAAATTTTTCTGCTCAGCTCTTTGGCTTCATCATTTCTTTAATTTGTCTTAACTACTCTATGATTGTGAGGAAATTTAAAAGTCTCTTCAAACATTCACTTAGGCTTTTTTGTTTGTTTATTTTTGGGGGGGCATCACTGCCTTCTGATGGAAGTGGGAGGCCCAGCCTTGCTCCTGGAAAGCTGCTGCTGGATTTGAACCGCCAACCCAGTGGGGCCACAGTCCCGCACTCAACTACTATACCACCGGGGCTCAGTCACTAACATTAACTTTGATCTTTTATTTAGTTCCTTTTTTTAAATTGACCTTTTGCTTTATTCACGCATGATGTCCTTGATGTTATACCATACCACAGCTCATCAAGTCTTCTGTCTTTAGTGTTTAAAAAGTCAAATCTATACTTAAGATATTTCCAAAATTCCAGTTAGATAGACTCAAAGCAATATTCTGACTCTTATTGAATTGTTTTCATTTTCTTCACCTCCAACCTCAATCTACATATGTGCAGTTGATGACCTGTTCCATAGTCAGTCCCTAGCTTGGTTTTAGCCATTGATGTTGAGCTTCTCCATCATTTCTTCCCAGAAATGCAGTCAATTTGATTTCTGTGTACTTCTTCTGAAGAAGGCAATGTACATGATCACTGTTTGTGTTGTTGAAAAAATGTGTTTGTACCCAGGGACAAGAGAACTAAAATTGATGGCTAGGAGGGCATAGAATACCTGATGGGATTTTATTAAGTGTAATGTAGCCGAGAAGAATTTCTGAGAGCCGAGAAGAATTCCCAAACATGATAGTGGGACAGGAAGAAAGAAAAAGGTAATAGCAGGAAAAACTAGGGTGCAAAAGATATTTTATAGAGATATAAATATAGGTATGTATATACATAAATATGTAAATATATAAAGATAAGTATATATGTCTATTTACATATATTTATATGTTAAATATTAAGGTAGCAGATAGACACTGGGTCTCCACTCAAACACTCTCAACTCAAAAACACTTTGTTCTAATAACCTGATATTCTGTGATACTCACCGTCCCAACATGATCCCTGAAAACAACATGGGTACATTTCCAAATGTGGTGAAGAAAGCTGATGGTGCCTGGCTATTAAAAGATATATCATCTGGATTTTTAAAGACTTAATGTTTAACAAGTAACTAGCTAGCAGAGAAACAACAAAGCCCACATGGAAAAAGCACACCAGCCTGTGTGATGACCAGGTGTAGACAGGAACAGGTATCAGGAATCAGAAGACCTAAACTAAACAATCATGTCATGAATGAGGAAGGTCAGATTGAAGAACCAAAACCCATCTGTACACAATTGGACACCTTTTCACAGAAGGGTCACAATAAAGGAATGAGTCAGCCAGGGTGAAATATAGTAGGGATGAAACACACAACATTCCTCTAGCTCTTTAATGCTTTCTCCCCACCACTATCATGACCCCATTCTACCTTATATATTTGGTTAGACCAGAGCATGCACACCAGAACAGAGAATAACTCTCAATAAACAGAATCCAAGACAGATAAACTCCACAGTAACAGTAACTGAAGTATCAATACCATGAGGGTTGGGTGAAGGAGGATGGAAGGGGGGGAGGAATGGGGACCCAGTTGCCATGATGTACTTAAACTAGCGTCCCTCAGGGGGATTGAAAAAAAAGAAATGCCGGGGAAGGGAGACAGCAGATAGTGTAAGATATGAAAATAAAAACATACTTATAATTTATCAAGGGTGGGAGGGTGGGAGAGCAAGGGAAAAAAGAGGAGCTGATACTAAGGACTCAAGTAGAAAGAAAATGCTTTGAAAATGATAATGGCAACTTCACAAATGTGATTGATATAATTGGTATATGGATTGTTATGATAGCTCTGAGAGTCCCCAATAAAAGGATTTATATAAAAGAGAAATAAAAATGTATTTGCTTTGACCGAATTATTGGTGTTGCAAAATCTTATCATGCCATCCCCAGCTTTATTTCTATCACCAAGACCATTTTTCCAAATATTGTTGTTTCCTCTTTGTTTCCAACTTTTACAGTCCAATTCCCAATATTAATGCATCTAAATTACATGTTTGATTAAATTCAGACTGAATATGTTGGTTGAATCCTTCAGTTTCTTCATCACTAGTTTTAGTTTTTGGTGCATAAATTTTAACAACAGTTGTATTGATTGGATTTCCTTGGATGTGGATAGATATAAACCTATCACAGATAGGATTGTCCTTTAAGATATATTTGGAAATGTTTCTGGTTTTCTTTTTCATGAGGAATGCAGTGCCGTTCCTCTTGATTGTGTCATTCCCCAAAGAGTAAATCATATTTTCTGATTGAAAATGGCTAATATCAGTCCATATAGCTCTTTATGTGTTCTGTTTTATTTTTGACAACTTCCATTTTTCCTGGATTCAAATTTTGTACATTCCAAGTTCTGATTGCTAGTAGAGTTCTCCAGCTGTTACTTCCCTTTCGGTGTCATGCATCATCAGCAAATTAAGGTGCAGAAGTCTTAACTCTCACAGCCTTTATTCCATTCATATCATTACTGTCAATTCCACTCTGAGAATGCAGCCCTTTGTCAATTATATTCATTTGGCCTTCAGTATCTGACAATGTTTCTAATGTATACCTAAGATTTTCAGCAACTAATGCCTCTGAAGTAGACGGCCAATTTCATCTTCATTGTCTATTCTTAGTCTGGAAGCGCCACTGAAACCTGTTCAGCGTGGATGACCCTACTGGCAATTGAAGTCCTGGTGACATAGTCTGACATAGTATGACAACCTGACAGACAAATGTACATTTGTATGGTGTAAAGGCTGGTATGTGTTGGACTAGGCAAGGCTTAAGACCTGTCGTGGGTTATATTAAGTACCAAAACTATGTGTGGAAATTTTAACCTTTTTATCTGTAATATAAGCCTGATTGGAAAGAGGATCCTTTCCCCCTTATTATGATGAATGAAGCCATACTGTGTTTGTTGTCACAGCTAGTCTTATCTTTCTCCAGTAGGTGGCTAAGTGGGTTGAACTACCAACTTTGTGATTAGCAGCCCAACACTTAACCCACTGCACCATCATGGCCTCTTTAAAAGGATGAGCCCAGGGCTGAGACCCGGTGGCGTAGTGGTTGTGCGCGGGACTGCGGCCCACTGGGATGGAGGTTCAATGCCAGCAGTGGGGCTGGGCCTCCTACTCCCACCACCAGAGAGCAGTGATGCCCCCCCACCCCCCAAAAAAAGGATGAGCCCAGTAATTAATCACTTCAGAGTTTCAAGAAGAAATTGATGGACACAGAGACACAGACAGAATAGGGGAAAAGGACAATAAACAACGAGAATCGAGGTATCCACAAGTCCAGGAATACCAAAGATAGCTGGCAGATACTAGAAGATGAAAAACGTAAGGAAAGACCACCTCATAAGAGCCTTATTCCAAATTATTCCAGACTTTGAGTTTTCTCAAGGTGAGGACACAAATTCCCGTTTTTTGTGCTATTTCTGTTAGGACTGGTGACCCTAAGGAACTATTTTACCTATCATTCTGGCCTGAGTTCAAGTTCTCACTCTGCTACTTCTTGACACTGTGACACAGAAGGTAAGTAAGTCACTTAACTTCTCCAGGTGGTTTTCTCATCTATCAAATGGTGAGTATTACAGAACTGACCTAATGACGGCTAATATCAGCAAGAACAAGTACATGCACCGTGTATTTTAATCCATTACTATAACCTGAAAAGCTTAAAAACAGATTACAGACTATTTCACTTATACTAGAATTATTATGGTTCCGGAATTCTAAACCAGGTTTCTTTAGCATGAGATGTTCCATACTAACCCTGATTCCCAACCCCTTCTCCCTCCCATCTTAATTGGTTTTGAATTGGTTCCTAGTCACTTGAAGCCAGAATAGTCTTTAATGTAACCATATACTGGTGGAAATATGCTGACGGAAAGCCCACCAATAATAGTGGCTGTCAGAGTCAGACAAATGGTATTTCTAAATGATGTCATCTAAATTGACGCCCCGCCACTACCCCCAACCCACAGCTGCTGAGGTCTAAGGCACACATTACATATGAAATACCAAAAGATATGTTTCCCAGAACTAGAAGAAATCTTGCAGTAACTACTGAAAAGATGAGAAAAAAGAAGAAGAAAGAAACCAAGTTAAATACCACATTCTCTTCTTCAGAAACCAGAATGGGCTCAGTTGTCTGTGTAGGTCATTTGTTATATTTTTAGTGTATTATTTTCTAGTCAAATCTTCCCTTGACCAAAATGTTTTGAATCTGAGAATATGCTGCTGGACATTTCTTTGCCTCGATTCTCTGTAAAGGACATATGTATTTGACCTACCCAGATCAATTCTGTTTCTGAGGAAGATAGTATTCAGCATAGCTTCTAGAAGAAACTGGTGTCATTCAGAGGTCTTTCCCTCTTAGAAACAGAATCATAGAAATGAGTCAGGTATGAGAATGAGTAAGAGAAGTGACAAGAGTAAGAAAAAATAAAACAGAACCTGCTCCCTGTGGTGATGTGGTTTGGGATTAGTCAATGTGATGAACAAATCAATAACTTTCATATAGCTATGACTCAAATTTGCCTCCAACTGGAGAAAAATTACTGGTGTTATGTCTTTGGTCTTGTCTCAATGTTGTTGTTGGTATTGATGACTTGGAAGACAACACAGAAAGCATTCTAGCAACCCACTAAATTGGGTCATTTCATGACAGCGTTAATATCTTAAAAGCTCCAGATAGGTTGGAATATGAGAAGAAAACCTATAAATAAATTTAATATCCAATTTATGTTAGCTAAGGTCAGGGCAGATTAAATCACTGCATGACTAATATATATTCAACTTGACAATTTGTGTGTGTTTGGGGGGGGAGAAGACATATGAGATAAAAGATTAACTAGGCTGTTAAAATATAGATATGCAAAAGAATAATAATTTATAATTTATCAAGGGTTCAGGATGATGGGAGAGTGGTGGAGGGAAGGAAAAAAGAGGAGCTGAGGGCTGAGCCCCGGTGGCGTAGTGGTTGTGCGCGGGACTGCAGCCCACTGGGATGGAGGTTTAATTCTAGCAGTGGGGCTGGACCTCCTACTCCCACCACTGGAGAGCAGTGATGGCAAAAAAAAAAGGAGCTGATACCAATGGCTCAAGTAGAATGCAAATGTGTTGAAAATGATGATAGCAACATATGTAGAAATGTGCTTGATATAATTGATGTATGTATTGTTATGAGAGCTGTAAAAAATCTCCAGTAAAAATGATGTATTAAAAATATACATAGGCAGATACAAATATGAAACTGTAGTGATAGAAGCATGGTATCCAACTCAAAGGAGGAAAAGGTGTCACTCCTTTTGGTTTTGTTCTGATTATGCCTAAAATACTGAGAACCGAACCCGAGATTTCAGAGATGTCACACAAGACGGCCCCAGAGGTAGCAGAAACAGAGGATATGGAGACGTCTGGCCGCCCTGCCATGAGATGAGGTACTGAGCATGCAAGAGAAACTTGTCAAGGACAAGAGAATCTTTGGAAAGTAATGACAGAGATGGTGATTTTATTGGAAAAGAAGTCAGTGGAAGAGTGAGGGCTATTATTTTGTGTGCCTCCAGAGAACCAGAATAGAAGCAGTTGGGGGAAGTTGCAAAGAATTAGAGTTAGAATTAGAGTTGATGATAAATGACTGTCTTGACAGGCAGTGTCTCCCTTTTCTGGGATGCTCAGTCTGGGACTGGCCCATGTCCTCGGCATAGGGCCCAGGGAACTACTTTAGGCATGAGCAGGACCTTCAGCTCCCCTTCAATGCTGTGGTTTCAGAGCTCTGACTGAAATCCCGAGTGGCTCTGCTAATTGTAGGGTTGTTGTCCTTGTGTGAAAATTTTGTTATTTATATTTTTGAAAATTAGGAACCCTGGTGGCGAGTTTGGCTGCTAACTGCAATGTTGGCAGTTTGAAAACACCAGCCACTTCGAGGGAGAAAGATGGGCACTTCTACTTCTATAAAGAATTATAGTGTCGGCAACTCACAGCGGCAGTTCTACCTTGTCCTATAGGGTCAATATAAGTCAGCATAGACTGAATAGCAATGAGTTTGTTTTGTTTTTTAAGTCTAAATATTGGGTTAAATTTTGTCTTTCTTTGAAGCAATAGGGAAAAAAGTGAAACCATCACTTTGGCTTTTTACATTGCTCTTTAATTTGTAATTAAGTGGAGTTGCTGTGTTGTCCTTGGGTTGTGTTATTCACTGAGTTGACTGACCTTTCCTGTCTTCTGTGCTCTAGTAATTCTGAGCACTATTCAATTTGACTTTTTGTCAATATTGGAGCTGGTGTCAGATGTGGTGTAGGACATTAGAAAAAGAAGTAGGTGCAAAGGGTTAAACCCATCAATTTATCTGTCCTGGAAGAAGTGCAACAGAATGCTCCTTAGAAATAAGGATGACGAGACTTTATCTGATATAAATGGACGTGGCACCCGGAGAGGCTGTGGTAAAAGTAGAGGGTCATGGAAGGAGAGGAAGGACCCTAGAATCACGGTGTCAAACAGCAATCATTATGAGGATGGCGTAGGACAGGGGAGTGTTTCCTTCTGCTGCCTAGAGGGTCAACATGGGTCAGAAGTGACTTGACAGCAACTAACAACAACAACATCAACAATATCAACATCAACATCAACATCAACATCAACATCCACCTAAAGTCAAGATTGGATTCTGAGATTAGGAGCAAGATGTGCCTGACAGTGATGAGCTACAATCCTAAGCGGTGAGTAGAGGAAGAAGGAGAACTGGGTCTTCCAAAGTAATATGTGATCCTCGGGAAAGAGGTCTAAAATATTTCAGACTATAGAGGTGTGCAGAAGTTTATTGGTTTGAAACTTTTTCACTTCTAGCTTTAATATGCTCATATTTGTATCTGGGTTAACATCCATTTCTTTTGTTCTGAACCAACTGAAGTCACTCTTGAGGTCATGACTTTGGATCTTTGCCTTTACGTGGCTCAACCTACACTGAATGGGAAAACCAAGGGCTGGGAAATCTGTGCATTTTGTTATGACACGTAACTCCCTCAGGCTAACTTCAATGGTGACACTTGCTCTTTCTTGAACATAGAGTAGCTGAAGCAAATGGAATCAATGATGACGTCAAAGAGCCGTGCGGTTCATTTCAACGGACAGCTTGAAACGACAAAGTAAGGCACTATCGTGGGATGGGCAAAGACCCGGTATTGGAAAATCAAGTGCTAAGATACACTTAGCACATCTCAAGCTGAAAGAACTGGGGGGGGGGGGGGGGGGAAATCAAGCACGGAGCTGTAATATTAAAAGATATTTGGACAAAATAGTGAATGAAGTAGCAAGCATCAAAAGAAACGGAAGGGAAACTAGCTAATATACCAGAAAGATATGGTTGACATTCAACTATTTCAAAGGGTAGCATATGATCAAGACCTGATGGTTTTGAAGGAAGAAGTCCTAGCTGAACTGAAGACATTAGTGAAAAACAAGGATCCTGGAATTTATGGATTACTAATTGAAATGGTTTAAAAAACTGATGCAGCTCTGAAAGTCCTCAAGAAATTGGGGAAAGAGCTATTTGACTAACCGAAAGAGATTCGTGTTTGGTGCCCCTTTTAAAGAAAGGTGATCCAAGAAAATGTGGAGATTATCGAACAACATTGGAAAAATTTTGCTGGAGATAATTTTAAAATGGTTCCAGTAATACATTATTAGGGACTTGCTAGAAATTTAGGGAGGGGGGAGTGTTCAAAAGAAGACGTGAAGCAAAGGATACGGTTGTTAATACCAAATGTATCTCGGCTGTGAGCAAAGAATGCCAGCAAGATGTCTAGTTTTGAAAGGACCACGCAGACTCTGCAGTGGCATTCAGCTACGTGACCACCAAAAACTACGGATAACACTGAGAAGAGTGGAAAGCCAAACACTTCATTGTGCCCATTTGGATCCTGTACATGGACCAAGAAGAGGGACTGTAGGAGAATAGTGCATAGCTTTAAATCAGGCAAGGTGTGTGTGTCAGGATCCTATCTTCTCACCATCATTATTCAAACCGCATCCTGAGCAAATAATCGGAGCAGCTGGAATACACGAGGAAGTTGACACCAGGAATGGAGGAAGTCCCTAACCAGTGGTGATAGGCAGGTGACACAATCTTGCTTGCAGAAGCAAAGAGAGCTCGTGCATTTCCTGATGACGATGAAAGACTTCATTGTGGATTGTAGCTTAACACAAAGAAAGCACAAACCCAGTAAGCCACATTAGGGTAACGACTTGGAGGAAGGAGGGGAGGTTGTCAATGATTTCATGGCAACAGCAATCAAGAAATCAAATGATACACTGCTTTGAGTCAATAGGGCTGCACAAGGCCTATTTAAAGTGTTAACATCAAAAAAAGAAAAAAAAAAAGACATTGAGTACATGACCAGGTATGAGTTGAAACAAAAGTGTAGGAATTGTTGAATGTAAAATAGACGATCCGCACCATAAACCATCACCGAACTCACAATAAAATGTTAAAAAAGTAGAGATGTTCCTTTGAGAGGATGAGACTTTATCTCATATACGTGGACATGGCACCCAGAGCGGCCATGGTAAAGGTAGAGGGTGAAGAAGAAAGACTGCAAGACTGGAGGCATTTGAGCGACAGTGCCTTGGCAAGGTGATTGAAGGTACATGTGCTGCCAGAAGAAGAAGAACAACAACAAAAATGGCCTTGGAGTCCTACAGTGAGAATGGGTCTAAGAAGTGAGGATAGTGAGACTTCTTCTCAAATGCTTTGGATATGTTAGCAGGAGAGACTCGTCCCCGGAAAGGGCCTGCGTGCTTGGTAATACTGTGCTCTTGCGTTCCCTGGGCTTTTTAATATATCAACTGTTGTCTTGCCAACGAGCCAGGCTTCTGAAGAAAGATGAGCTAGACTACTTCTGTAGTCTACTTCTTTGGGGCTGTTGTTCTTTGTCCTATAGGATGCCTGGGAGTCACAATGGACCACTGCACGGCGGTGAGGTTGGTTTTGGTTTAGGGAAGGTACAGAATGGAGTCCTGGGTAGTGTTAATGGTTAACAGGCCGGACTGCTGGCTAAAAAGCTGGAGCTTTAAGTTCACTCGGAGGGCTTCCCTGGACAGGGTAGAAGTTGGTTGCCCTTGTGGGTGTCTGAGGGTGTACATCGTAAAGGCAGCAGAAAGCCTCTTTCTCCTGCAGAGATTAAAATTAAAATGGTGTCCAAGTCACCCACCGGGGCTCCTCCCTGCATAGAAAGGCTTTGAGATTTCCCTCTGAAAAATCGACCACTGAAAACTCTCTGGAGCAGAGTTCTACTCCAATCCACATGGGGAGGCTGTGTCAATTCAACGGCCACCTGTTTACGTACAATGGATTTTTATCTGCTGAAGGATTTCTTATTATTTTCTGGGCTAATAAAATGTAATATAAGAGAACTTAGAAAAGTCGTGGAAAAACTGAAATGATAATGCACCCCCCCCCCCCTCCAGGAACTTTTGAAACAAAGCTCTCGCCTTTCTTTGTGCAGCCTCTGATCACTAAGCTGAGAACTGCGTTAGCGCTTAAAAGCGGAGGAGCCTGAACGTAGTTATTGCGAACACCTGGGCAGCTATGATGGGAAGGAGTACCCCTTGGAAAAAGTTCTGCTCTTTTTTCTCCTGAATAATTTGGGGGTTTGAAGAAGGATATAGTCTGTAAACTTTTTTTTTTGAGTGTGTACAACAGGCACCTCTTAAATTTGATGTAATTTATATAAACTCAACTATTATCCGACTACCGTGGAACATGCACACGCCTCTATTTAGCAGCGCTATGATATAAGTAAGGAACTCTTTCTGTCCATGTGAGCACAGGAGATGGACCTTTTAAGCCAGGGGGTAGTAAAATCTGTTCACAAATTCTGCTGTGTTAGCAGTAGGAACGAAGTGCTGTGGGAAATAGTCGAGGGATTGACAAAACTGCTCAAAAGTTTGCTGAGGCGCTAAAGAAGAAAGGCAATAAATATATATATGTGAATGAAACAAGGCCATTCCAGACCGAGCTCTCATGATTACTGAAAAAACATCGCAGTCCTACTGGCACTTTGACGCAAAAGTACTTGTATAACAGGAGTCACTAAATCCCCTAAGCCTCAGACTTTGGCTTGGTTGCATTAAAAGCGGGTTCCACTTAGCTAGGTAGGGGTGAGCGTAAAAGAGGGCCCAACAGCTCTGGCGAGCGAGCATTTGGGGAGGCGGTTCTACTCGGTAGTTTACGGCAGTGGGCGGGCCCCCAGGCCCCATGTGGTCCCGACATCATTGACATGGCGGAATCCCCCATCAAACCCTCCTGGTAGTTTTTTTGAGCGCGGCGGCTGCAGGAGGAGAAGGAGGAGGAGGAGAAGGAGCGGCGCGGCGGCGGCGGGAAGAGCGAAGGGGAAGGCAGGGGTTCTCGAGGCTGCGGGCTGGGAAGGCGTGGGCGCCCCGGTGCGTGGTGCGTCCAGACCCTGCGTTTCAGCCCGAGCAAGGTAAGGTGCGCTGGAGCTGGGGGCGCGGGGGGTGGGGGGGCGGCCGGGACCCCGCGTCTCCACTGCCCGGTCCCGGCGCACTGAAAAGCCCCGGCCGGACGCCGACTCAGCCAAAGTGGGTTCCTGTCCCGGGAGCGCTCCAGGCTTCCCGGGGAAAACTTGGCGCCAGAGTGCTGGTGCGCCCCGTGCTCGCCTGGGCACTCCCGGAACGCGGGGTTCGGGAGGGGGTGGGGGCGGCCCCCGTCTGGCGACTGCGTTTCGGCTCCTCCGCCCGCCCCTCTACTTGCCGGGGTTTGGAGGAGGGAAAAAAAAAAACAAAACCCGGGTAGATTGTTCTTGATTAAAAAAAAAAAATCTAGGCAGTGCCCCCCCCCCGCTGCCCCCCCTCCCCCGCGAGTCTCCAGAGTAGATTTTGTCCGAGGAATCTGCTCCCCCACCCGGAATCCCCGCGGCCGCAACGCTGCCCGGGAGGGGGAGGGCGCGTGGAGGGGCCGAGGAATCTTCGACGTGTCACTTTCCGAGCCTGTAGATTTCCATATGGTGGAGGGAGGGGGGCGTGCGTGCGAAGTGGGCTTGGAAGTTGGGGCCGCCCCTCGGCGCTCGGCGGGGGCTGAGCCGGGGCTGCGGGCCGGAGGATGCTTGCGGGGAGGGTCCGGGCCCGCAGCCCCGGGCACCGCTCCGGCCCCCCGCCCCCGGCCTCTCTGGGACACTCCCCGCCTAGCTGCTGGCCACCTCCGTGCCTGCCACGTCCTCCCTCCCCGTCCTGCCCCCCGGGCTCCCCCCGGGCTGGGGGCGGTAACCGGCGGCCGCGGCCGGACTCGGCGAGCTGTGCGGCTGGAAGCTCCAGCGGGGCGCGGGGCGCGGCGGGAAGGAGCGGGCGATCCGGTGTGTTGCCCAGCGCGGCTCGGGTCAGTCGGTCACCCCGAGGGGCGCCCCAGTCGGGGCTGGGGCGCGCGGGCAGAATCCGCGCCCGGAGGCCACCGGGAGGAGGCCGGGCTGGCGGGGCCCGGCGGGCCGGGGCCGGGGCCGGGCGGACTGTCTGGTGTCCGCGGCGGGCGGGGGCAGTCTCGGGAAAGGCCTGTCACCCGGAGTGGAAAGTGGGGCCTCGGGCTGTGCCCGCCAACTTTTCCGCGAGGCCGAGCCCCGCGCGTCCCGGGAGACCGGGCAGGGCCGCCCGGCGGCGCCGTGGGCGGGGAGGCTTGCCGGAGGGTGGCTGGGCTGGGAGCTTTTCGGATCTCCACTCCAACCCCGCCGTCCCGAGACGAAACGGGGCACCGGCACTTCATCCGGGCCGTGAGCGGACTTTCTCAAAAGTTCTCACTTTCCCGGCAGCCTAGCGCTTTCTTTAAACAAAATTCGGAAATTTGGCCCGCCGATGGCAGGACGCTGGGGCCCAAACCTCACCTACACACGCGTTCGTCTCTCCATCCCTGCTGGCTTCTGGTCGCTCCCTCCCCCCTCACTCTGGTTTAATCATATTTGGAGACGGCGACGAGGTCTTTTGTTGGGTGGGCACCCCTGGAGTGGTTGTCTGTTTATTTTTTAATGTGCAACTAATTTGATTAGAATTTCTTCCTGTTTCCAGGCCCTGTTAGAGGAAAGCTGAGGGCGAGGGAACAAATCCCCCTCATCCCCCTCCCCCTTTAAAAATGTGGAGTTAGGTGAGGCGTTGGGAAAGGGCAAGTGGGGAGGGGTGGCGGGGGTGGGGGGGGCGGTGTCGAGATTGGGGGAGGCAAGCTGTTTGTGAGCGAGGAGTCCTAGGGAACAGACAGACCCGGAAGACTAGGAATCTGCTCAGGAATAACACTTTTTTGGAGGCTCCAGGCCTTAGTCAACATTGCACCGCCGGGTTCTAATTTCTGCCGGTCCAGTACTGTTTCTTCAACCTGGCATTTAAACTGAGGGACAGGGGTGGACGACGCCACAAGACAGAGGCCCGCAGCAGACGGGATAGCAGCCCGCGGCCCTGGTTTAGTACTTTTTGTGGGGGTTCCTGATTTCCCTCCGGAGAGCCCTTCTGTGGACCCAGCATTTATAAATTCCCTGCCTTGCAAGGGGACCTCACCCAGGAGGGTATAATTCTCACTTTGTTTAGACACTGGAGGGGCACCCGCTGGCTGCGTAAGAATGAGGCATATCAGGTTAAAAATTTTTTTTGTCATTGAAATATTGTGTTTAAACTATTATTTACTTTTAAAGGGAATTGGTTTAAGTGCTTTTGAGGGGGAAAATATCCATCTGTAAGGAGAGTGTTCATTTTAAAAAGATGTTAAAACTGCAAGATATCATCATAGAATAGGGGGTTGTAGCTTCTAATTACAGTATATACAATTTCAGAAAGAAATTCCGGTAACCTTTTAAGACAGACTTTATAAATAGCTCACATCAGACTTTGGGCCATATTGCAGAACTAGTCTTCTGGGGTTTCTAGAAGAATGTTTGGGACCAGTTAGGAAGTTCTGGGAATCTGGGTAGTAGTTTCATTTCCATAGGGATTTGCCCCTTTGTCCAATACTTGGTTTAACCTGAGAGCATTGGTCGAGTCCTCAGAACTTCCAAACTTTTCCGTTGAAAATAAGACCCCAAGACAGTGATTTATTTGTTAAGGGTCACCATCATCCGGGAAAAATCTCAAGATTAACTGTTTTTTTTTTTTTTTTGCGTTTTCTATGACTCTTAGCAACCTTCTAGGACCATGTACAATGCCCCCCCCCCTGCCCCCATGTTTTCCAGGCTCACATTTTTATGGAAGGAGCCCAGTGATACAGTGGTAAAGTACTCCCAATGGAAGGATTTTTGATTTAAACATTTCATTTGGTCCAGAAGAGAAAAATGTTGTAGTCCGCAACCATAAAGCATCTTATCTTCTCACCCACAATACCGCCAAACGCTAACCCACTTGCCATCAGTGGATTTTAATTCACAGTGACCCTTTAGAACAGAGTAGAACTGTTTCATAGGCTTTCCAAAGCTGCAAACCCGCGTGGAAGCGGACCACTACATCTTTCACCTATGAGGGACAGGTTGTGCCTTGCCCTACGGGATTGCTTTCATTGGGATGACGTTATGGCTTATTGGTTTGGAAACTATTTAATGAATTTAAACTTTATGGAAATAGCCACATCTTCCCTCTGACAAACAGCTAGTGAGTGTGAACTGCTGGCCTCTTGATTGACAGTCCTGGGCTCGATCACTCTGCCACCAGAACTCTCTTGAAGTCTAATACAGCATTGTATCCATCGATTGGGATAAGCATATCATGAACTTTTTATGCAGAAGTCTTTCAAGTGTAATGATCCACATGAAAAGGTTCACAGAAATGAAGTAACTTGACCAACGATCACATTCCAGTACAACTCTTTGGATGGAAATTTTCTCTATCTGCCCTTTCCCGTATGGTAGCTCTGGTTGCTTCTAGTTGATGGACCATTGGAAATGTGGCTGCTGTGACTGAAGAAGTTCATTTACAATTTTGCTTTTACTTATTTTAAATTTAAAAATGTTCTTTTGTGATCCATGGGTACCAACCCTGGAGGTCTTTCTGACTGTCATCTTTTTCCCCTTCCATGGGATCATGCTGCTTTTCAGTGGCGAAGTGCATGGCCGTTAATAGAAAAGTCGGCAGAGAAATCCCACCAGCGACTCGAGCCCCGTGGTAAGAGACAGATATGATAACCTGCTTCCATAAGCCATGGAATTCCCACGGGGCAGGTTGTCCTCTGCCTTCTAGAGTTGTGATGGTCTGAAATTGATGATCTCAGTTTTCTTTATGTTCCGCTCCACCAGAAGATGCTCAGATTCAGTCCATCAGTGGAATAGAGATGTTGAGTTACCTGTAGCTCATCTTCCCTCTCAGAAGTTGAATGGATACAATGAGGAACGTTATTTGTTTTCAAAATATGTACATGTGTTTTTAAATTAATTTATTGGGGGCTCTTACAGCTATTATAACATTCAATACATCATCCGAATCAGGCACATTTGCACACATGTTGCCACATTCATTCCCAAACATTTTCCACTTGAGCCCTTGGTATAAGCTCCTCTTTCTCCTCCCCACCTTTTTTAATGAATCATTTTATTGGGTACTCATACACCTCCCCTCATGATCCATACTTACATCAATCGTATGCAGACATCATTTGCACACTTGTTACCATCATCACTCTCAAAACTTTCTCCCTCCATGTAGGGTCCCAGTTTCAGCTTCCCATATTTCCCTTTCCCCTTCCCCATATGAACCTTTAATAATTTGCAAATTGCTATTGCTTTTTGAAAATGTGTACGTGTTATAGTTAAGACTGGTGGACAGAAAGTTTAAGTGGCTTTTTCTTATTTGGTTGAAAATATTGTCTATTTAGCAGTTGCTGAAAAGGGTAGTCAGCGCTTGTAGGTTATTGTCATCTCATGAGGCAATATGGGAAGTTGTGAGGTGACATCAATTTGGCTCCAATTCATAGAGTCCCTGAAGTTTAACAATAGAATGGAAGATTGCCCCTTCCATTCTCTGCCATTCTCACAAGTGTGGCTGTTAGAGTTCATCGCAGCAGCGTACTCCTGCATGGGCGGGCTAGCAACCAAATCCCCTCAGATGCATGCTCTCCTATTCTTTGTGAGATGCGGAAGTGCCTGATCAATAATGGAGCCAAGCCATCAATCACTTTTCCTTTTGTCCTTCCAAAATTTAGTGGAAGTTATAATCATTGACTTACTATCAAAGTATAAAGTTTCAGCGTGCAATCCTCCAGTCTAGACTCACCCATGAATTGGTAGGATCGAGTACGATTTAAACAACCAGCAAGGGCCTTTTGATGATTAATGGCCAGATAATTTTTCTGATTGGTGGACTTAATTTAAATCCAGAGCATTTTAGCATCTTATTTGGTAGAGAAATTGTGACAATCTTCTGATTTTGTGTGAAATAGTAGAAGAATCCCAACTTACGTATAAGCAAGATTTATCTAAATACCACAAATAACTTGGTACTCTCCCCCCCCCCCTTTCATGCCACTATTAAGAAATGATAGTCAAAAAGAAAGAAAAGAAATGATAGCCATTTGTTGGGGGAAAATTGCATCATATGTCCCAGAAGGGTCTACACCAGTTAGCTTCTGTTAGTTGAGTGCTGTGTGAATTGCATTGCCTCTAGCTCTTTGGTAATTGCAAATTCAACTTCAGGTAAGGAACTCAGTTAATGACACGGTTCAGATAGCTGGAATGCTCTGTTCCTACCTATTTCTGATGATTGAGAGCATGGTACTACTTCCAGAAATTGTGCAGTAAATAAGATTATAATATCTTAGGAAGTGAGACAAGTGTGGAGGGGCTTCACAAGCTCATAGAAGAATTAATTATCTTTTAATTCCATTTTTTCAGGGACTTCTTGAAGCCCCCTCTTACAGAAAACCTGTCTTACCCCATGATGTGCGCATTCAATTTCTAGGATGTTAAGGTGCTTGATACAAAGGAGGTTTACTATAATCTTAAGAGATGCCAGAGCATAGAAACTCATACCGTGTAGTCGAGGCGGCATCTGAGTATCAGTTTGAAATCAAAAGGTTAATGTGTTCTTGGTAAGCTCTGGAATCTCTTAGCCTCAGTTTCCACGTTTTAGTGTAAAGAAAAAGCACCGTTTCAAATGGTTGTTACAAGGGGATGATGGAAAAGTGTTTGGCAAGTCTTCCTGCAAGGGCTTAGTATATTCCTTCCATCAAGTTGATTCTGACTTAAAGCAACCTTGTGGCATCGAGTGGACTGCCTGTGGGCTTTCTGTGGCTGTAATCTTAAGTCCGTACAGACCATCACCAAATTAGGCTTGCACTACCCACCCCACTTTATGATGAATAAAGCTTCAAGCTGTACACTGATTGCTGTGTTTCATTTTCTTGCATTCCTGATGGAATAGTCACTTGATAAGTCTTCAAAAGTTATAATACACACACATTGTCTTATCTCTGTTTTTGTGACTTTCCCCCTAGATGTGACCCGTAGCAAGGCTAGCAGTGCTGATGTGAACAGGAGACTGACTTAATCCAGTGTTATTTCTTGGGGTGGACAGGGAAAGATGCAGTTCCATAGAAGGTCCCAATACTGACTGATGGACCTAGAAGGTTTTAGTCTTCCTATGCTACTTTAATAAGCTTATTATTTGAGCTGGTAATGATTACAGCTCAGATTGGAAGGAGGGAACCATATTCAAAGTGTAGGGGGATTTTTGCAACTTTCTTGAGTTTCTACTTTAGAGAAATTGTGTCTCCCCCCCCTTGAGGCTAATCCGTTAAATGACCATTCTTTTTGCTCAGACATTGTTTCCATGTAAACATTAATTCTAATTCTTGCTTTTTTTTTTTTTTTTTTGGTGGGGGGCATCACTGTCCTCTGGTGGTGGGAGTAGGAGGCCCAGCCTTGCTGCTGGATTTGAACCTCCAACCCAGATTCTTACAGCTGTTGGGAATGCACTTAGATGATGGAAGAGCAGCTTGGTTCTTTCGTTTACTCTGAATGCCTTTGAATATATTAAAATATTATTATAATTCTGTACCCTTTGAAATATACAACATGACATGACATCATGTATTTTAAAAAGGCAGAGTCCTTGACTTGCCAAGGCCAGATAGAGACCGGTGTCTTCTGCTCTGTAGAAACCAAGCGGTCTCCCGTGGTACTTGAGTGGTTTGTAAGGTACATACAGATCGAGACCCCAGTCCTCAGACAAATCTGAAGAGCTGTTTAAGCCACTGATCAGTTCTTGGAGACCAGAGATGGTGTGTGATGAGGTTGGGATCCGTGAACTTAAATCAGGCATCGGTGAGATTTTAAAAAAACCCTCTGTAAATCAGGGAGAAAGAGGAAGCTCTGTACTCCGGTAAAGTCACAGGAATTCACAAGGGCAGTTCTCCCCTGCCCCTAGAGGTTTGTCATGAGTGTTGAGACATGTGTAAATGGGGTTAGAGAGACTGCAACCATCTGAGAGCTACCGGCGAGAAGTATCTTATCTTCATTTAACAACCGATCAATTCTTTAATCCTTTTCTTGGTTCCCAGTTGAGATGTAGAAAGTTACCATTTTGGAGATAGTGGCCTGTAATTTCCGATGCCCTTAGCTGATGAGATGCCCTTGGCAGTACTCATGGTCGGTCCAGGCATCACTTCTGGGTAGGTCTTGTTTCTGTACTATCATTAAAAAGGACTCCTCCGTTTTGGATGACTGAGGATTCTGAGTGGGGTGGGAGGGTGTGGCTTGAATGAGCTGGTGTTGGGCTTAATTTAGCTTTGATCGAGGTTGTCGGAGTGAGTATTTAAAATGTGCCTTGTATTAAATGATTATATTGGTGTTTGGAAGGACACATAAAGGAAAGGCATTTTTCTCATCCCACACCTGGTTGTATTGTATTAGAAATGGTATCAGCCATGACATCCAGGGCAGGATAGTGGCGACTCCACTTTGTGTTTTTACAAAATTTAAGTAATGTTAAAAATTGTAGCACCCACAGACTACATCTAAAACGAAATCAGTATTATGATTTAGGATTTCTTATTCATTTGTGTCTTGGTCTTGGAAGAGCTGATAAAAATTTTTTATAAAGGCGACCAGTTGGAAAAGATGAACTGGTTGCACTTTCGTTGATGCTGACCTTCGGTAAGTAGTCAATTACTCTTTAACATACACCCCCCCTGCCTCCCCCCCCCCTCCGTGGGGAGAGGGTAGGGAAGACAGGAATGAGGTTAACAATACTAACTCTCAGTATTCAATTATGAAAAACTTTCCATTGGAATGGTTTTTCAAGAGCATGGTCTTTCTATGTAGCCTGTGTTCGAGAAATAATTGAAGATTGTAAAATCCTGGGAAATGGTTTTTAATTTATTCATAAAGGACTCGTCAGTCTGCTTATTCCACAGCAGTGTGAAAGAGGGTCTCTTGAAAAACATCATTGTTCTGGATGTACCTCATTAGGAATTTGCAATTATCCAGCTAGGATAGGATCAGGATTGCCTTTCTGGTCTGCAGGCAAAGGTTTTGGTCTGTACTTCACGAGGCTGTATGGATCATAGGAGCCTGTTTGCTTCATTAGAGCAAACCATATTTAACTACCTTGGAAGAAAAGCAGTGAGAAGCAGCGTAAAACTGCAGCATCCCTTGATGGTAGTGCAGCTGGCAGCCCTTGGGCCAGAGTTGTAGCTGTTGAGAGACCACCGTAAAATAGACAGTGGTTTCTCCATTGCTCTCACTGTGAACACCTTAGCAGCAAAAGTTAAATCCTTGTCTGTATGCCAAACAAATGGCAGCACGAAGCAACGTCCATCCTCCTCACCTCTCGTCATAGGGTCCAACAAAGCCTATCAATTTGCTTTGGAGTTTTTCTCGTGATACCTTGTTTTTCTGCTTGCTCCTTTTCCTGTCACCTGTAAGCACTTGATGGCACGTTGGTGGGAGCAGGTGTTCCATGTTAGAGAACGTCGATACTGCTTGTAGTGGCTCAGCTGCTGCTTCCAGGTTGGGACTGACTTTGGCAAGTCCTGAGAGAAGCTCGTTCCTCACACGTTCTCTTCCTCCTCTTTCATGGGCGCTTGGTTCCAGCCTGTGTATGAATTTAGAGGATATAAGAATAACTTTAAGACAAATACTTTGTGATGCAGACCTTTCTAGTGAGGTGGATATTACACCTAATGACTCACACCTGAAGTTTCCTAGTGGTGGCTAGGAGTCAGATTTGCTCCCGTGGTTGCCCTGTGGTAGGTTTTGAGGCTTTTAAACTCCTGTTATGCTTGTCTTTTGTAGATTTCCTCCCTGTTGTGTGTCTCCTATTGATGACTCAAGAAGAGACTTTATTTAGATATTGGTGTTTCAAATTGGTCCTTTAGGGGTCTTCCTTAACTCCAAATTTCCAATTTGGAGAAGTAACCAAAGACTAAACTCATTGAGTGGATTCAGTAGAAATAAAGAGTAGTCTAAATGACCGGAAAGGGTCAGAGGATGCTAAACAAGAGGGAAAACTATTTCCACATCCTCTCTATCTAGCTATTGGGTGGTGGTGGGAGGGCTGGCTGCCACCAGCTTTCCAGGCAAAGATGTAGATGCAGTCCCCTTCCCCCCTTTATCCACTTACTACAAAGGATTTGGCTTTCCCCAAACCCCTTTTTTGGAGAGCAGAGAGTTTCTTTATTTTATCAACTGGCTTGAATTTAAGAGGAGATTTAAAAAGCAGTAGATTTCTGAGTTTTAAAATACTCAAAAACTTAAAATATTTACATTGCGATTCTTTATCTCCAAATACCGTAAATATATAGGCAATGGGAGTGTCCCCTTAAGTCCTTTACCACAGATGTTGATTTCTGCTTAGTGACCCCTCAAAGTACCAGTCCAATTCTAAAAGGACAGATGTAAGGTCAAAGGCAAGTTGTATCAGGAGAAAAGGGGATAGGAAAAATTATTTAACAAAGGTCTATAGCGTAGTTGCCATTCACTTTCATCAATTTCTTCTCAGAACTGTATTCATTTGTGAGGGTTCTGTGTGTTTTCTTTTTATGAAATTATTTTCCTTTGTTGTGTAACTTTTTTGTGTGAGCCGAGTGAAGGTCTATAATCTGACCAGACGTCCGGCTTTTTAACAGTTTTTCCCTCGTCCTGCAGAGTTTTAAAATTAAATATATTACAATACTATTTTTGTGTTCTATGAATATTTTTGTTGCTCCATATCGACCAAATTTTTAATTAAGAACCCCCCCTCCTTCCCCTACACTCCCCCCTCCCATCAATGTTGTCCCACTTAAAGACTACATACCCCCCGATCAGTGTTGTCCCACTTAAAGACTACATACCCCCCCATCAGTGTTGTCCCACTTAAAATCTGGTCACTTTCGGTTCTATATTACGTATTCCACGCACCTTTTGTCTCCTGTGTTTGATTGCAGTCTCTGTATGGGAACACCCCACTACTTCCCTGTATTGACCTTTCCCATGCATCCGCCACTGCTAACCCTTCTGAACTTTGTCCTTGTGTAAATTCCGCCCTTTTGACCTGGAATGGATGGTGATTCTAAGGCGTGCATGCCGCCATGGCGTTGTTACTGGTTTCCCTTACAGACCTCTCTATTGTTTAGTTGAGAAAAGCAGACCCAGGAATGAGTTCAGCTCCAGACCTGAGGGGTGATTCTGGAGGCAGATTCTGGAGGTTCCCCGGGTCTCTATCTCACCCCTAAGCACTCTCCTTTCTTTGATCTCAATGGCTTCCCTTGTCCCACTCTATTCCAGATTTCCTCGCAAGCAATTCGCAGCCAGGTACCATCTAGTTCTTTTGATCTCAGATTTGTTTGCGTGGGCCATTGGACTCATGGCTTCTGTGCTCTTGGTTTTCTTCTCTGTACTGTGGAGGGAGAGAGACCAAGAGCTGTACCTTGGATGCCACTCTTCAGGACTGTGTTATCCTAATTGAGCTTGATACTTGGACCCTGCTCTCACCCCACTGGACCATCTCTTCCTGAGCTGTTGGACCCAGTAACTCATTTCTTCAAGGTGTCTGGTGACATGTAAGAAGTTTACCTAGCTTTGCTCCTTCCACCTCCGTGGAGATGTTTGCTGTACAGGTATTACACAAGTACAAACATTCTCTGTCCAGAGCCATATGTTTGTGAGTACACTCATGTTTGTGGGCACATGCCCACATCTGTTCTGTGACCCATCTACCTGTGCATGCTTCTACTCATAGATCATCCAGTTGGAGGACTGTGTGTAGAACCGTATCTTCCCTGGTTGCCTTACCCTGGGAGATGACTCCCAGCCAGACCCTGTCTCCATGATTTTTCACCAATCTCTTTGATCGCAGATTGCTTTCAGCTCACCCAAGATATATGTTATTATCTCCTCTCTGGTTAGTCATTTCCCCTCCCTTCCCCCACCTGCTTCTGGTAATTCTCCAAGAATGCAAAGAATGTATCTCTGAGCTCGAACCGCTTGCCTTGACTTTTTCTAATGCCTCACGCAACAGTTTGTCATCTTGTGATGGACTTAGTTCCCTGAGCACGATGCCCAGGTTCATCCACCTTGTGAAGTGTTTTGCGGGTTCATCATTAATCTTTCAAGGGGCGCAGTCTGTCACCATGTGTGCGTTTGTTCCTCCCTCCTCCCGCTGATGGGTCTCGAGGTTGTTTCCATCTTTCTGCCCTTGTGAATCGTGCTGAGATGAACATGCGTGGTCATGTATCTAATTGTGTTGGGGCTCTTCTGTTGCATTTAGACCTAGGGATTCACATGGTCAGCAGTTCAAAACTACCAGCCAGTGCAGAGGGAGAAAAGACAGGACTTTCTCCTCAAGTAAAGTCTTAAAAAAAAAAAAAAAAAAGGAGTTACAGCTTGGACACCTCACGGGGGCAATTCTACCCCATCCTCTAGGGTCAGTATTGGTCAGCAGCGACTCAAGGGCAGAGGGAGAGAAGAGAGAGCTATTTATTGAATGACTGCTGGATCATACGGTTTCCCGGTGTCTCCATGGTTGTGCCCTTTGACAGTTCCACTAGCGGCCGATGAGGGTTGGCTTCTGGGCTCTTGCCAGCAGGACTGTTTTCCTGAGTTTTGCCGTTGTTATTGGAGGTCAGGTGGTATCTCGTTATTGTTTTGATTTACATTCTCTTTTCCAAACGACCGAGGACGAGCCCTGTGGCCTAGTGTGTACCTGCTGGGTGCACGAGCTGCTCCTTGGGAGGAGGCAGCTTTCTGTTCCTGTGCAGTTAGTCCCAGAAACCCACGGACAGGGGCTCTTCAAATCTGTCTGAGAGGGCTGCCGTGAGTCGGCGGGGATTGGATGGCTGTGAGTTTCCTTTAACAGTGACTGATCATGATCCATATGCTTACGGGCTACTTACAGGTCATCCGCGATGGAGTGTCTGTTCATGGATCTGCCCATTTTTAACTGGATTCCTCGTCTTCTTGTTGAGATGTTGGACATTAGTCTTCAAACAGTATGACATCGGCAACAATGTTTTTCATTTCTGTGGGTTCTCTTTGTACACGCTTAGTGCAATCTAATACACACAGGCGCCTACATTTTAGGAGTTCCCCATCATCTAGCGAAAGAACCAGGTGGCTTAGTGAATTATGAGGAGGGCTGCAGATCACAGCGTCAGCAGTTCAAATTCACCAACGGCTCCTTAAGAAAAGTTGTTATCTGTTCCCATAAAGATGCACAGTCTTGGAAACCCAGAAGGGCAGTTCTACTTGGTCCTGTGGGCTCACAGAGGCTCATGACATATCTTCTGTGTTGAAAATATAAATGAAAATCTAGTGACTGAACATAAATTGTTGAAGGTTGTTTTGGCTATTTTGTAAGCAAGTCAAGAGATCAATGAGATCGTATTGGGTAGATAGGTTTCATAAGACCTCTTTAAAATGTTGAAAAGTCAAAATAATAATTTGTAACTTATCAAAGGTCCATGGGGGAGGAGAGTGTAGGGAGGGAAAGGGAAAATGAGGAGCGGACACCGGAGAGTCAAGTAGAAAGCAAGCGTTTTGAGAACGAGGGCAATAAATGTCCAAAAGTGCTTGTACAATGGAGGTATGTGTGAGTTGTGATAAGAGTTGCATTAGTCCCCAATAAAATGATTTAATAATAATAAAAAGATGTTGAAAAAAGCAAGTATGTTACTTTGAGGACTACGGTGCCCTTGATCCAAGCCATGGTATTTTCAGTCATGTGTGTGAAAGTTGGGCATTGAATAAGGAAGACTGAAGAAGAATCGATGCATTTGAATTCTGGGGCTGGAGAAGAATCTTGAAAGTACCACAGACTGCTGGAAGAGCAAGTTCTGTCTGGGACAAAGTACAGCCATCATGCTCCTTTGACGCAAGGACTTCTCCCATATTTTGCCTATGTTGTTGTGGGAGACCAGTCACAGGAGAAAGGCATCAGAAAGGAGATACAGGAGAAGGGCAACGGAGAAAAGAGGAAGGCCCTCAACTGTATGGCGTGACACGGTGGGCTGCAGCAACAAGTTCAAAACGTAGGAACACTTGTGAGGAGGATACTGGAGACCAGGTGCTCATTTGTTCTGTTGTACAGAGAGGGTTGCTGTGAATTGGAACTGACTCGGTGACACCTAAGGACATTTCTCTGGAGGTGGGAGCATGAGCAGCTGATTGTAAAAGGTGTGGAGAGTCTCAGGCTTTTTTTATATTCAGCAGCAAGATGAATTCTTCCATTGTATTCCAGAGAACCCTAATTGATTTTGGACTACTTAGAATAGTGTCCCTTTCCATTTGGGGTACACTCATTATAGCTCTGAGGCATCATTTTAGATAATTTGCTCTTTTGGCTCTTTTTTTTTTGGGGGGGGTCAGGCTCAATTCACCTTATTATTTTTTATATAAAATCAACTATGTGGTAACCACAGCTGGAGCCTGGGTCCTCTGTATGGAGACTCTGGTGTGAGTCTTCACAAGATGGTCAGTGAATTCCTGGTAGAGAGACTTGGTGAACACTGCCTCTTTCCAGAGTTCAGGGGTCAAATAACTGTAGGTTTTGGAGGTTGGATCGAAGGTGGCTTTGGCGAAGTGGTCCATGGTGGCTGTGCAACCCCTCGCTGAGGTGTAGCAGTCATCAATCCCAGCCATCAGCAGCAGCTTCTTGGGCACAGGGGCTGAGACGATGCCTGTGCCCCATGGGGCAGGGATGAGACGCACCAGCACAGACCCACAGGGGCCGGTCACCTTGCAAGGGACCATGTGGGGCTTGCCGATCTTGTTCCCCCAGGATCCTTGCCTCACGGGGTCAACGGACAGCTTGGCCAGGATGATGGCTCCGCGGATGGCAGTGGCGGTTTCCTTGGAGCACTTGACGCCCAGACCAACGTGATCGTTATAGTCCGCAGTGGTGAGAAAAGCCTTGAACCTGGTCCTCTGGCTGGCTCAGGTCTGCTTCTGCACAGGCATGATCTTTAGGGACCTCATGGAGGATCTTCCCCCGGAAGAAGTCGATGATCTCGGACTCCTAGAGGGGCAGGGAGAACAGGTAGATCTCCACCAGGGACTTGATCTTCATGTCCTTGACCAGACGACCCAGCGTGGTGACAGGGAGCCACTCGTCTTCCGCATTGCCTCCACGAGCTCCGTGGCCCCGACCACGTCCGAGACCAGGTCTTTGCAAGCCGCTGCCGAAGCCTCCATGGAAGTCGCTGGGAGCTCCGGTGTCATCCGCCATTGGGTGTTTTCTCAAAGAGGGTCCTTTCAACTCTTGTAGCATTTTATCTGAACTCTTCAGAACGCTTGTCCTTCTCAGCTGTGTCTGATTGCTTCCTAGTTTCCCTTGAGAGGGGCTGGTTACGAGTGTAACTTAGGGTCCTCCATGGTGGGTCTCTAGTCAACATCCCATGGTCACTGGGTGGAGGGACGAACTCTCCAGCTGAATATGCCCTTGAAACTTCCTCCTCAGGCAGTCCATCCCTGCCCTTTTATGGCAGTTGATCCCTTTGAAGCTTGAGACATGTTAGAGCCTGAATGGTTTTTTCTTTCTTTCACACAATAGATATTTAATTAAACACATTAATTAAAACAAAGACATGAGTCACCTGTGGTGCAAATGTAAGTTTTTATTGCTATTTACTAGACGTGAACTCTCTCTGGAGAATCCAGCCAGTGCCTCTGAGTTGACTTGGAATTCTCTTGGCCACCCCTCATAGGGCAGAAGGGACCTGGGCTCGATGGGGCTTTCAATGGCTGGTTTGATTGGAAGTAGAAGACCAGCCCTTCTCCCGAGGTGCCTCTGGGGGAACTTGACCTTCCAACTTTCTGGTTCACTGTGGGGTGCTTTAACCAGTGACCAGGGATTTCCTCCAGAGAATACGTGAACTTTTTTCAATCGTAGCGTAGTGATTACATGCTAGGTTGCTCCCCTACTGCAAGATAGGGCTCTCTACTCCCGAAAGGAGTTCCGTTATTGGAAACTCACAGTCTCAGTTCTTCCTTGCTCTGTGGGGTCCCTGTGGTCGGCATCGACCCGATGGCAGTGTGTTTATTTATTTTCATTTTTTATAGGAGATTGTTCATTGGGTTGAGAAGTTTGAACAAGTGGCTTTTATTTCTCTTCCATTATTTCTAAGGGAGTTGTTCTTTAAAGAGAGGTAGCATCTCAGAGCTCTGTGGTAGTTCAAAATGATCCATTTATAGTGAAGTTGCGGAAGGGTGATCTGAAGAGGACCAAACCAAACCAAACCAAAATGTGCTGTGGTGGGATGTTGGGATCCCGGTGGAGAGAGATGATCTGCAAGACTCTCTCACGGTCAGAGTGCCCTTCAGTGCCGAAAAAAGCCATGGAAAAGGGGTCAGAGTGCTGTCGTGGGAGATCCCTCAGGGGAGTGATCACAGCTGTCGGAAGGCAGGATTAAAGCATGGCTGACAAGAGAAGACTCTCCTGTGAACTAGAGGTGTGTGAGAGTCTCCGGAGTGTAGCCGTCAAATGGCTAGGCTATTAACCAAGAGGTTGGCGGTTGGAACACAACCCAGCAGTTCTGCTGGAGAACAATAAGGCAGTCCGTTTCCATAAGGATTACAGCCTTGACAGCTTTCTATGGGGAATTCTATATCATGGAATTGACTTGGCAGCAGTAGGTGTGGCTTGTGGGATGTCTGGTCAGAGGGTATACACGGGAAATCATATTCATTCAGTCTTGGCGGGACTTCTGAATGTTATCAAGTATCTGAGGTGAATGGTGTGATCCGACAAGTTTGGGGGAATCCTGGGTTGGCCAATCGGTTTCTTGGTAATCTACCTCCTTTAATTTTTGGAGCCAATGGCTGGAAAGGAGTGCAATGGGAAGCGGTACTGAAGAACTTGGTCCGAACCGAAGGGGTTAGGTTTTTATCATCATATTCTTTAGGGGTAAAATGATAGCTAGATTGTCAGTTTTGAGTCTTTTAGGGAGGAAGCAAGTTCACTTTTAGAAGTAGGGACAGTGCTAAACATTCTGATCACCAGTCTGATGTAAAGTCCGAGTGATCATCTATTGTTGAAAACCTGCCAGCACTTGCATGCATGTGTGTCGGTTCAGCTAGCTCTGGAAGATAGACAGTGTAGTTTTTTTACCTGTGTTTTCCGTGTCCACAGCAAAACTTGGTGCATACCAGGTGCCTCATACCTATCTGATTGTTGAGTGAATCAGTGATTGGAATATTTGTTCAAGAAGGTTAAAATACCAGACTGAGGTCATCTACTTAGTCTGATTCTTGAACTCCACTCCCCACCCCCACTGTGCTGTCTTTTTTTTTTTTTTTAACTGCTTTGTGTCTGCAGACATGATACAGTGTCTGTATTTTTTTTGTCCCAGGGAGCTAAGGCTTGGTATTTGTTGAATGTCTTCCCTGTGCTCAACCTGTCTAGAAACCTAAAATTTGTTTTTGCAGCAGTAATAGTCGGGGCATTCTCAAGAGGGAGATTTCCCTAGATTGTTTTCACGGATAGCAACTTGACATTGGGATGAGACAAGCCATAGACCAAAAGGAAATGCAGTCGAAAGCAACGTATTGAAAACTCAGGAGATCGAATGGGAAAACGCTGAGCAGTTTGGTTAAGAAATTAGTAATGAAGTTTTCTCTTATGCAGATCCCTGAAAGCTCCGTGACAGAGTCCTTTTCACTCAGCTGGTAATGAAACTTTTGTTCCTCTTACACCCCTAACCCTCAAAGCAACTCATTGAAGCCAATCTTATGTATAGTGAGATCCTGTGTGTGTAATTTGCACCGGGGGGAGGGGGGGCAGAACAAATACCCTCATTCCTAATATTAACCCTTTCTCTTCTAAGGTTAATAGTTTATGGCGGCTGGGGCCGCACCAACGCAGTCTCAAGGGCTGGGAAGAACACCGAGCAGACTGGAGCATGTCTCGTCTCAGAGCTCTAGAAGCAGCTCCTGTGGTTAATTAAAGGTGAACTCAGGATTCAGAGGAGGCCTGTGCTTTCCCAGACGGCTCAGGCTAAACCTGGCTAGCTGGCAACCCTAAATGCTTCCTTTGTTATAAATCATTTAGCTCGCTTCTCCATCTTTAGAAAGTGAGTTCACTGAAGGTGAGCTGAGGACTAGGCTCCGAAGTGGGGCCCTACTTGCTTTCTTTTCCCGTGTCTTCTGCGGGACCCTGGTGCAGACAGAGAGGCTAAATGAAGCTGTAGCCCTCAAGGCTGTGATAATTAAACGCGGTTGCTTGCTGCTTCACAGAAAGATTTCCTGTGGTTCAGAGGGAGCGGCGCACTTCTATGAGGATTGAGTTTCTTTGGAATGTTGAGGATTGCTAGAACCTCCTTCTCTTGTTTCTCTTCTGCCTCAGGAGGGAGGCTGTGAATGGCAAACGGTCCAGGAGCAGGTGCCCTTCACCCCCCATCCGTAACACCGGACTCCCCTGGGGCTCTCTTTGCGCAGCCAGAGGCAGGGGCCACCTCTGAGGGGGCTTCCAGGGATGGCTGATGGCAGATTCCCATGATCCTCCATCATCAAACCAGACTTGCTGCCAGCGAATCAAATTCTGACTCATATCCTTCCTGTGGGACAGGGCAGAACTGCCCCTGTGAGTTTCAAAGACTGTAAAAAACCCGGTCTTTCTCTCTTGGAGTGGCCGGTGGTTTGGAACTGCTCAAGTTGCAGTTAGCGGCCCAGCCCATAACCACCTTGCAACCAGGGCTCCCTTTTGAAAGCCACTCCTGATGGCCATATTTTAGGGACCACAAAGTAGGACGGAAACAATCAGGAAATAACGACTTCTGACATCAAACGACTTCTGACATCAATAACGATCATCTGACATCAAGCAATCAGGAAATAACGACTGCTTTATGAACGTGAGCAATTTTGTGCTCAATGAAGGGATCAGTTGCCAATTGAAGCCAAAAATAAAACATAAATGTTAGAATGCCACCTGTGTTTTTTTCCCTCCCCGACTCTCACCCTCTAAAAAGCAAAAAATTAGCAAAAAATAAAAAAAGATCTTGCTTGTTTTTTTTTTAAAGAGATTTAAAACTAACTTTTGAAGAGTTTTCTTAAAACTGATTGTACCTAAACAGGCAAGTTTAATATTCTTCATTTGATGTGAATTAATTAATCACATCTACAAAGTTGCACCCTTTGGTGGTGGTGAAACCCCATAAAAGGTTACACAGGAGAAATGCTAACCAATTAAACACATCTAAGGATATTAGAAGCCCAAACAATAAAATTAGGACATTTTTTAGTCCTTGATAGATGCTTAAAACTGGGCACGTTATCCTTCTTTGTGGGGAATAGTGGTTCCTTGGTTGGGAGGTGGCTAAAGCACCAGGCTGCTAACCAGGAGGTTGGCGGTTCAAACCCACTAGCCGGTCCCCAAGAGAAAAATGTGACTGTCTACTGTCTTAAAGATGTACACCATGGAGACCCTCAGAGCAGTTGACCTCGGTTTTCTGGGATCAATAGGAGTCAGTACCGGCTCGGTGGCAGTGAGCTTGTAATGTGGCTCCTGACTTTGAACCAGAGTTTCACGACACCTATGGCCAAATTTTAAAACCTCCTATTTTAGCTTTTGCCATTTGCTCAGTGTACTCAGTTTGAACATGGACACAACATTGGTTATGTTAACGTTTTCCCATTCTTTAAAATTAGTTGGGTCTTTTCCAGACTTCATTAGACCCTATCAGAGCAAAGCAGATTCCGATGATTTTCTCTCAGTCAATGACTCAAGTTTCTTTGCCCTGAGTGTCCTTTGGGCCCCGCGGGCGTGTGCCCTTGGCGAGTTTTCTTAGTTTAGTGACGATGACTGCTTCCTCGCTTTTTGGTGAGGAGCAGGGTCAGCGGGCGTGTGCGGACGAGGTGAGGTGTCTGGGAAGGATGTGGCTGCTGCAACGGTGAGTGCGTTTGTTCCTCTTCAGGTTCACGTGGGATGGCAACTTCTCCAAATTCCAGTTTCCACGGCGTCATCTCGGAGTTCAAGAGTGGGCCAGCACTCGCTCACTGTCGGAGGTTCTGCTTGGCACATTCAGGAGGGACCTTTCTTTCTCTCTGCCCCTCACAAGAATCTTTCGAAAGATCGCTAGACTGCTGTACCTTCCGTCACTTTTGCATGTTCACTACGGAACACATTTTGCGTAGCCTTTTGAATGAAGAAGTGGCGAAAGAAAGATTTTGATCTTGAGGTGCGGTAGGATAAAAGGACGTACCTTTTTTGGGTAGAACACCCTTCTTGAGAATTCTGTAACCTTTGCGTGTAAGTCACAGCAGCTTGCCCTGTCGGGTTTTCATGCTTGGAGGGCATGGGAAAAGGGCTCACTTAGTTTGCTATTAATGTTTTTGGTAGGGACGTAACCTGTTAATCATTGTTTGCAGTGGGCTGGAAACAGACCGGAGTTTGAGACCCCAGTATTCAGATTTCTGAAGTATCATTTCTTATCCCTTTTTACTGTAATGCGATCTAAGCTTCATCATTATCTTCCTCGGTAAAAAGAGATTGTTGTGGTGGCTATTTTGCTCGATACACTACTTTGAACAAGCGATAGCTGCTAGTTTGCTATTGTATTGCTTTATACAGTGGTTGCTGGCCCTTGCAGTTATTGGACATTCCTTACTGAGATACAATTGTTTGGCATGATCTCGAATTCCTTCCCAGTTACTTTAAAAGCATCTGATTGCTAGCCATTGCCTTTGTCTTGGCCTTACCACCCCTCCTGGGTGGTCTTTGTTCTCAGTTCATCCTCAGTAAGGTGTGGGCACAGAAGGAAATCACAGACCACAATGCACTTTGGGGGCAAAGCAGCACATCTTCATCTTGAGCAGAGTTTAGTTAGGACAAGTGCTACCTACTTTTGCCAATATTCTCCCTCCTCCCTGCCCCCCTTCGAGAGCGGCTGTCCCTTTGTAAGTAGATATATGACAGACCCGCTTCCTCTCTCTAGTCTAGGATCAAAGGAAGGTTGCAATAAAGGAGAGTCACTCCCATCCCTTCTCCTTTTCTGTGGATGTTGTTTTAACTGTTTTTAAGGGAGAAGATCAGGCCTTGGCATTAGTGGGCAAAACTCTGGGGCTCCCTTCCAAGCCTGCCTTTCATCTCTGGGTCACCACCTCAGACAGCCTTCCGTATCCTCAGAATGGCTCAAGTCACCAGTGCTGGGGAGCAGGACATTGGAGGCAAAGACCTTGAAGTACATTTCCAGACACTTGCTCAGCACGGTTGTTTGCACTCTCAGTTCTTTCAAACGACGTAGGCTGTGCAGCAAAAGTGTCACAGTGTGTATAGAATAGTTTGCTCTGCTCTGGATGTGCCAGGAACTTCACACCAACTTATTGTGACACTAGAAGCCTTGGTACAAAAGAAAGGTTTTTTAAAAAAAGAAAGAAAAGGGCTGAGCCCTGGTGGCATAAGTGGTTGAGTGCGGAACTGCAGCCCACGGGCTTGGCGGTTCAAATCCAGCGGCGGCTGGGTAGCGCCCACGACCACCAGGGCCAGTGACACCCACAAAAACCAAAAAAAAAAAAAATGAAGTGCGGTTGTTTACTGACATGTTCTTCTAGACATAAACATAGCTGAATGGAAAGGATGATTGGGGTTGGAACCTGACCTGGTCAATGAGAGTAAACGAGCCAGTGTTAGACCTTCATATTGGAGGGAAAAAAAAAAACATTTCCTCCCCCCCACCCCCACCAAAGTCTGGCCGTCAAAGCCGGCTAACTGATGAAAATTAAAGGTCAATTTCTTCAGTGCTCCACCTCAGTGCATGCCTCAGGCCATGTTAATAATGGCAATCCTATTATTTTCTTGCAGGAGACAGGAAATGCTGTCTACACCCATTAGATTTGTTTGAGTGGCCCCTGGCTGGAAATGAAGAAAATTTAATTTTGTAACTGCAGGGAAGAGGAAAAAAATGCAGCTCCACATAGAGGTAGTTGATTCTTTGGATGGAATAAGAGCAGTGTTGTGTTAAAAAAAAAAACAAAAACAAGACTTGAAGTTCTTGATCTTAGGCATAGTTGGCCAGTGTCCATGCCGAAATCATGAATGGACTTCCACGTGCACGTTAGGACTTCTCTTTGTAGAAAACGCCTTCAGGCTGGCTTCAGGTCTGGTTCCATTCCCTACTGAGAATGTGCCTTTTCACCCCAGATAGACTGTATCAGAATTGACAGGCTAACACGATCCTTAGGTATAATTTTATTAGTGTGCATTTTGTTGTAAGTCAACAGTTCTCAATCTGTGGGTAGGGACCTTTCACGGGGGTCACCTGATTCATAACAGTAGTAAAATTACAGTTATGAAATGAAAATAGCAATGAGGTAGCTATGAAAATAATTTTATGATTGGGGATGGGGGTCACCACAGCATGATGGAACTGTAGTAAAGTGTCATTAGGAAGGTTGAGAACCACAGTCTTCAGTATACATGAGAATCATCTGAGGGGCTCGGCGAGTCACCTGGGGATCGTGTTCGCATGTGAATTCTGTACCTGGGATGCATGTGTACCTGGGATGGAGATGATGAATTCTCATCAGGGGCCAGACCAGAAAGTCCTTTGGATGCCCAGGTTGGAAACGGCAGACTCTATTGGGCAGTTCTCTATGTCTGACTTCAGTTCACCCAGTTCCTTGCATATCCTGTTGGCTGAAAACTTTGTTTTGAAGGGAGGCGTTGTCATAGCTTTATCTCAAGAGATTAATTTGGTTTTCAAACGAAGCATTGGTGTTGAAGGAAATCTGTACATTCATCAGGGCAATGCATTACCTTGTGATGTCAATAACAAGAAGGAAAAATTGGCATTTGCTAAGTGTTACAGAGAAAATACATGAACCTCCTGTGCCCTTCATAATCTTACTGCCTTCCAGAGTTTCCAAAGTTGAAGACTGATTTTCTTTCCATTAAATTTTTTGAAATGTTCTTTGTAAAGGAATGAGAGATCTTTCAAATAAGTGATGACTATATATATATATATATATATATATATATAGATATTTAAGCAAGTTGGTGACTTTTGTAATAAGACAAAAAGATCTTTCTTGCTGTTTGGATAGACTTGATTTAATGGGATGTCCTGTTCTGAGAGCCTCAATTAATAAATAATCCATTTGTTTCAGAGATCCAGCATCTGTCAGATTTTAATCTGTCAGGATTATCTTCAGTTGAAGGGACCAGTTTAAAGTCATTGAAGTAACCATTGGTAGCAGGCTGGCTGTGTCCATCTTTGGGGCTTGTAGGTAAAATAAAGCATCTGCCTTAATGGGGTGTAGTTCCTGTTGAACAGGACTTCCTTCAGTGTTGGCTTCCTCACTGGCTCCAGCACATCCTACTGGTTATGGAATCCCTGTATAGTGCACATTTAAGTGCTTGACTATTAACCAAAAGGTTGGCAGTTCAAATCCACCCTGATGACCCTTGGAAGAAAACCTGGTAAGGTTTTTTTGAAAGATCACAGCCATCACAAACTCTCTGGGTTAGTGAGTGGTTTACTCTGATACACAGGGGTGGGGTGGGGGTATCCTGAGTTGGAATTGATTTAAGCAATGTAAGAAAAAAAGGCATAGAACTTTTTCTTTATTTCTTGAAATGATATGTTGGGAAAACAAGGTGTTTCTAGCCTTTTTTTTTTTTTTTTTGGTGGGCATCACTGTCTCTGGTGCTTGTGGGCGCTACCCAGTGCCGCTCCTGAAAGCTGCCACTGGATTTGAACCGCCAAGTTCGCGGGCTGCAGTTCCCCACTCAACCACTTATGCCACCGGGGCTCAGCCCGTTTCTAGCCTTTTTCTGGTGGTGATTTTGCCACTGACATTTGACTTCTGGTTGTCATTAACACCATTTAATAGCATTTGTTTTTTTTCTAAATTTTTTCTGGTCACTGTTAAAAAGTTTATCATATTTCAACAGAAAAGCATAGAATTATTGATTATTGTATACCTCTAATATACAGTACATGTATTTTGAAAATGCATTTGGATGACGGTACATAACATGGTATTCATGGGGCTGAGCCCCGGTGGCGTAGTGGTTGTGCGCGGGACTGCGGCCCACTGGGATGGAGGTTCAATTCCAGCAGTGGGGCTGGGCCTTCTTCTCCCACCACCGGAGAGCAGTGATGCCCCCAAAATTAAAAATAAACAAACAAACAAACAAAAAACACATGGTATTCATATATATGTACAGATAGATAGTTGCGTTTTCAATCTTTTTCAAATTTATATTTCACTGACTTAAATAAAAAAGAGACTTTCAAATGGCTTTGTCCCTGATAAAAGGTCTAGGAGCTATAACATCCAGTGGCTTTTATGGCTTTTCAGGGCTGCTGACATTAATTATACCCCATCACAGGGAGCAAGACGTTTCATCTGATACTCAGTGTTTGGCAGCCAAATGTTGTAATCTGAACAATTGTTTTCTTGCTTAGTAACTCAAGTTTGAAGGTAGCGGTGTAGCTTAATAAGTAACTCGTTGGAATCCATTCCAGATTGCCTAATCTATTTATTTGAAATGTATCGGGAATATTTAAGTTTAGCAAGAAGGCACACATACAGGGTAGGCAGTATCCTGTACTTGCCCAGTGGGTGTTTCACCTCGGAAAAGCAATCACGGAGACTATTACACCTGATAGCCTACATAAACTTGCTTAACCTTTAGCATAATATTTTTTCCAGGATGCTGACTGGCGGATTGCGTAGAAGGATGTGTGTCTATGAGGTCAGTGATTTAAAGCTCTTAGACAAATAGAGGGCATGTCTCACTTGTGTTCCGCACTGTTCTGTGAAATGATTTAGTTAGTGAATACACCTTCATGTTGAAATGTTTAAACCTCATTTGGCATCTTTTCACCTCAACCTTCTATCCCTCAGCCTTGTTTGCTGTGCTCAAGGTGGGGCGGGGGGGGGGGGGCGGAGGGATGATGGGATAGAACCTGCGTTGGACCGTTCTGATGACCGTTGCCTGGTTTTTGAAAGTATACTGCCAGGCCTTTTAGCTCATCCTAGTCTGGACATCTTCCTGAAGGCTGTGCAACATCCTGGTCACCTGCAAGCCTTCCGTTTTAGGGAGTACAGATGTGGGTTTGCAGGAATTTGAAGATGGAGCCAGGTGGTCACTTCTTATTCATTTTGAGAAGCCTTTGGCTTCTTTTGATTGGTGCTTATGAAATACTTGCTTTGTTTTTCTCCCTTAGACTGTGTTTTGGCTCAGGAAGGGGAAAGCCTCGCCGTGAATTGTGAATGGGGCCAAGATGATCCGTAATCTCTCTAATGTTTCCTTGAGTGTTCTGGACGCAGACCTGTAGTGGACTGCTGAGTGTTACCAGCTCACCTTGATGAAAACGCGATTCCAGCCCCATGCAACAGGTCAGATTGACCCATAGGCTTTTCCTGGAGGCAGATCTCAGCTGGGTAGGTTTGAACTGCCAGCCTCACCAGTCAGCAGCTGAGTACTTAACCCTTGTGCTGTTGGAGCTCCTGGAATCTGATTAAGTATAGGTAATACAGGGTTGTGGATTTTAATGTGAACTTAACAGGGTCTTTTTGAGATCAGCCAGTCCCACTCATTTGGGGGAAGGTGGGTTCACAGGTATAGATGACATGCAGGTGACAGGTGGGTGGGCACAGACAGGAAACACTTAGGAGTTGGACGGACAGCAAGTTTTCCCCTCCATTCCCAAGTCAAGATGCTGAGCACCCTCTGAGGAGAGAATGTCCCAGCTGCTCACTTGACGCCTGTGAATTCCCCAGTCGAAAAGGTAGTCGATTCCTGGAACTGAGGGATGACATTAGCCGATAGATGTGATGTTTAGGGAGATGCCAGTGCATTCAGACGTACTGTGAGACTCAGACTACACAGTTGTGCAGCAAGGGTTGGCGTAGAGAGACTTTTAATTCTTTATCGAGCCTTTGCGGAATCCTAAACTCCTTCAGGCAGGGAAACATGTAATTCTGGAGTTGTTTTGTACAAAGCCTGGCAAACAGTCATGGCTCAGTAAATGTTTGTTGAATGAATAGTGGAGCGACAGAGACCGCAATGGGTCGTTTTGTCCCTGAGATGCCAGGTGTCAGACCCAGGAAAAAACGTGTTACAGTTGATTTGATTTTGAATGCTGAGTTGGAATTCTAATTCTAGGAAGTTGATAACATGTTTTATGAAAACAAATTGATATAAGATGTGAAGAGTGAACGATGTTTGTTAGTTCAGACTCCAGGGGGTGACCTCATCCTTACAGAGTCAGCTGCTCTCTAAGATTTGAAAGGTTGTGACCTTTGGGAAACTGATTGCCACGTAGGCCTTCCTGAGCATCTTGGAGCAGGTTTGAATCACCAGCCAGTGGGCTTGTAATCGAAGACTAAACCACGTGTGCCACCCAGGGGCTCTGAAAGGTTTTTAGGACTCCCTAATCGTCACGGTGTTGCAAAGAATGAAAACATACTTAAGCTAGTTGATGCCAGTGGTGTCTTTTAGTGGAAGGGCAGTGTTT
>PVJH01019904.1:0-41755 GCA_004026705.1 Nesogale talazaci | reverse complement strand
CTGTCTTTCCCTCGCAGAGCAGCTGGTGGCTTCGAACACCTGGCCTGGCTATTAGCCGCCGGACACTAAACCCACGCAGCCAGCAGTCGACCACTTATAGGAACCCTGGGGAGGTAGTGGTTATGCATCGGGCTGCCAACTGCAAGGTAGGCGGTTCAAAACCATCACCTGCTCCGTGGGAGAAAGAAGAGGCTTTCTACTCCTGTAAAGTTCCAGTCTCAGAAACCCCAAGGGGCAGTTCTACCCTGTCCTATGGACTCGCTATGAGTCGGCATCGCCACAACGGGCGGTGAGAATGAGATGGAAGAAGGTGGAGGAGGACTGGATTTGTGGATGCACTCGCCACAGGCTGCACCTATCATGGGCCGGGAGCTGGGAGCTGGGGTTGGGATACTGCTGAGGCAGCCCAGAGCACTGAGTCCAGGAAACTGAGTCAGCCCGCAGACCAGCTACTCACTGGAAGTTGCCCACCCAAAACCCATGTCTCCCTTCTGAACTAAACCCCCACTGGGTATGACTGGGGCAGTGGGGACCCTTCACCAAACTTAAGTTAGAGTGTGATTCTTGTACTCTAATCAGAGCGACCCCCCTCCATTTCAATGGCAGGAGAGGGGGCCCCAATGCTGGGCTGATGGTATAGGAAATGAACCGAGGTTGTTACTGAATCATTTAGCTACAGGGTAAATAAGACCCCGAGAGGTGAAGCATTTTCTTCAAAGCCTGAGCTTCCTCCCCCTGTATCGCTGCTCCAGCAGCCATCCAGCACACCGAGACTCCTAGGGGCCCCACCAGGGGCACAGACTGGTGTGGTTGACTGAATCAGAGGTCGGTGCTTCAAATCCATGCACCGGAGCTGTGGACAGAAAGGCCTAGACATCTGCTTTCCAAAGGATTACAGGTAAAGAGAGGTCTAGGACGCCGATGTGCCCGCTCAGGCATGAGGTTGCCATGCATGGGAACCAGTGGGTGACGGGCTTCCCTGGGGGATCGGCTGGGGATCACAAGGAGCCGTGAGCAACCTTCTAGGAAAAACCAGTGCTTGATCAGCACCCAGCCCTGCCCTCAGGAGCACGGGGCAGTCGGTCCTGTTCCCCTCCCTCCCCCAGCACTCTCCTGTCTGACAGAGGGAGCGAGCGGGCAGCAATGCCAGAACGGAGTCTCCCGTGGGGCTGGCACTGGCTGCTCCCCAGACACCGGGCATTTGGACAGTACAGGAATGAGGGGCTGACAGCTCCACCCACTGCCAGTCGGCTGCCCCTTCACATTTCCCCCAGATGCTCTGAAGCCAGCTGGCCTGAGCACACTGGCCTGCCTCCTCCCCAGGGCCCCAGCACGTTGACGGGAAGCTGGGGCCCCAGGACTCTCACTGGGGGGGGGGGCCTGGGGGCGTGGAGGCCTCTCCCCCTAGGTAAGCAGCTTCCAGGCATTCTCACTGGTCTGAAGCCATAAACAGGTTCTGAAGGGGCCCGGCCCCCTCTCTAAGGACTGCAGGGAGGGCGCACAAATGCCTGGCCACAGAGTCTCCACTGCTCTCTGGCATCTCCTGCACCTTGGCCCTGGAGTCAGAGGTGAGCAGGGACCCCCTGAGAAATCACTGCTTCCAGGAGACAGGAAAGAGACAGGCAAAGGCCAATAGAAACTTGTCCTGGAAAAGCCAGGACCACCAACTAGAGTCTGGATTGTTTTTTAGGTCTGTGTGTGAGGGGGTGGGGGGGTGGAGGGTTGGTATATGCGTAGTGGGAACTGCCCAGAGACTAAGACATCAAATGTACCCCCAGAACCTGCAGCCCCAGTACCAGGGCAGCATGCTCCTGGTATGAGGCAGGACAGAGACTTGCGGTAATGCAGAAAGTTCCAGTGTAAAATCCCTACACATAGCAATGATGAAATATGCAACTTTCCTCTAGTTCTTAAATGCTTCCTCCACCCTCCCCCCCACTATCATGATCCCAATTCTACCTTACAAATCCGACTAGAGCAGAGGACGTACGATGGTACACATAGGAACTGGAAACACATGGACTCTAGAATAGAAGATCCCTTTGCGACCCATGGTCAGAGGGGAGATACTGGGAGGGTGGAGGGAAGGTGTGGCAGAAAGGGGGAACTGATTACAAGGATTTACATATAAACTCTTCCCTGGGGGATGGACAACAGAAGAATGGGAGAAGTTGATAGGTCATGACAAGGTATGACAAAACAATAATTTATAAATTATCAAGGGTTTGTGAGGGAAGGGGGAGCAGGAAGGGAGGGAAAAAATGAGGCGCTGATACCAAGGGCTCAAGTAGAAAGCAAATGTTTTGAGAATGATGATGGCAGCAAATGTACAAATGTGCTTGACACAATGGGTGGATGGATGGATGGTGATGAGTTGTACGAGCCCTCAGTAAAATGATTTTAAAAACCCCAAAACAACCAAACTCACTGCCATCTAATTGAAACAACTCATAGTGACCCCACAGAAGAGGGGAGAATTGTGCTGGGAGTCTCTGAAACAGCAACTTTACAGGAGCAAACAGCCCTGCCTTTCACCTGAGGGAGGGCGATTGGTTTTGAACTGCTGAACTTGCAGTTGGCAGCCCAACACCTAAGCAGGGAATTTAATTAAATCAAATGCGCTTCAGAACGCACTCTCAGCAGGCTTGCAAGAAATATAAGACCCTCATATCAGTTTTTTGTGTGTGTGTTTTGTTTTTTAATTTGGTAGATATTGGGGGAGGAAAGAGTGTACAGATGACAGATGTCTTCTTAGAAAAGTAAGTCCCAGACCAGCAGCAAATTGGAGAACTGGCTCAGAGGGGCTCATTAACCTGTGACCATTGAAAGATGCTAAACCCTATTTCAGAAGTCATCTGAGCAGAAACAACAACAACAACCGGGGAGTGGCATCCAGACTGCTTAGGGTCCCCTAGAATATGATTCAACAAATATGTCAAAATCATAGATAAATGGGGGATGAGCCCCGGTGGCATAAGTGGTGGCATGCAGGACTACAGCCCGCGGGCTTCGTGATTCAAATCCAGCAACGGCTCTCAGGAGCGGCACTGGGTAACGCCCACGACCACCAGAGGCAGTGATGCCCGAAAAAAAAAAGGAAAAAAAAACATAGATAAATGAGGCACACGCCATGACACATTTGCTTGCAGCAGATCCCACACTTCTGCTGGGTCTTCCACGGTTAGAATTCTCAGGTAGGGTTCACCAGTGCAGGGGCACAAAGTGTCAGGGGAAACACAGGTAACAAATAACATATAACATACCCATACACATCCGTCTCTCACTGCCAACGAAATGAATTGCTTCTGCCTCACAGAAACCCTACGGGACAAGGTAGAACTGTCCCTAACTCCTTATGGGGTAGAAAGCCCTGTGTCCCTCCTGCGGGAAGGCTGGTTGTACTGACCTTCTGACTAGCAGGTCCTCATGTGACCACCGGTGCTCCTGCATACAGACGAACACACACACACACACACGCACGCAAGAAACAAGAAGCCACCAAAGAATCTAGCAGGTATAAAAACTTACCAAACTGAACTTGTGGATATAAATAATGTTTGACGATAAGACGCCAATGTATAGGCTAAACAGCCAATTCAACACATCTGGAGAAAATATTGGCAAGCCACCTATCTAGCTGGCAAACAATTAGTACCTAGAGTGTACTAAGAACTCTCACAAAATTAGAGGGAAAGATTCAAACAACCCAATTTGAAATGGCGTGAAAGGCATGAAGAAACATCTCCTTAAGGAAAATATACAAACGGCGCTTAAACACGTGAAAGGTGTTCGATCGCCCTAGCCACTAGGGATACAAATTAAAAGTGCAATGAATGAGATATCACTGCACACCTGCCAGCGTCAGCGTGGCCTAAATTTAGAAATTTTAAGAGTGCCCAACTTGGCAAGGATGTGGAGAAACTAGAAATTATTACTGGTGCTGCTGAGTGATATCCAGTTAGATCTGACTCATATGGACAACACAATCATCGCTATGTTTGAGCCACTGCTACAGTCACCGTGAGGATCGACCTCCCTGGTGGAAATGTCCAATAGTACAGTACTCCCCCTGTCAAACAGTCTAACACTTTCCTTAAACATCAAACATGCAATTATCACCTAATCCCACCATCCCGCTCCTGGGCATTTCTCCCAGTGTGACGGACACATCACACTGAGAGCTGTCTGCGGGTCTTCATGTGCACCGTCTTGGTCAGATTCCTCATGGCTGACAACTAGAAATAACTGCAATGCCCTTCCACTGGAGTGTGGGGAAACAAACTACTGTTCATTCAGACCCTGGACCACTCACTTCTCGGCCACCACAAGAAGTGACTGGCTGATATCCACACCATCACTTCTATGGATCTCAGGGATATGACGCTGGGGGAGAGGGGCACCCATCTCAGAAGACACTCTGTCCTGCATTCTGAAAACGATATAATCGGAAAGCCAGCCAACAGGTCAGCAGGCACCCCTAGACTAGGGATGGGTGGGGAAGATGGATGGAGGAGATTATGAGAAGGGGGTGCATGAGGGAGATGGTTTGGGGATAGAATGACGGAACAATTCTGGATCTTGCTTGTGGAGATGATCATATACATCTACCCATGAGATTCCACGGCACAGACCCAGAGACACACACACATCGTATCAAGGGCCACTTGCTGGGCTTAGCATTGTGCTGGACATGTGAGATGCAGACGCTGGGGGACCTGGGACATCTCTGAGCCATTGTGCAACATCACATGAGCCACACATGACTTCTGAATAAGAAGATTTCTAGCGGAAGATAATTAGTAACCTGGGTGCGGATGCTGATTAACTTCGGACTCCGCCAAGTGAAGTTTGCCTGGAACCACGTGAAGACTTAGGGAAAGAGTGGAGCTTAAATATCTAACTTCCAGGGCAGTCAAGGGAATTGTGAGGGGGAAGCCTGACTTCACTGAGTTCTTCCCCAAGGAGCAAAGGTACTTTCCCAGGAATGGCATTTATCTGCCGAGAAGGGGAGTGGGGTGGGGGTGGGGGAAATCCTTAAGCCAAGAGACACAGAGAATCACCCAGAGGGTCACTTGGCCCACCTAGGAGTCCACCTTCATACATACCACCTCTTCCCTCGCCCAATGTAGCTCCTATTCTAAAGAAGGCAAATAGGCAAATGTGGCGGCTATAGTTTGAGTAGCCTGGTGGTGTAGTGGTCTACATGTTGGACTGCTAGCCCCAAGTTCGAATCCACCAGCCACTCCAGGGGAGAAAGAAGAGGCTTTCTACGCCCATAAACCATCCTGGCCTTGGGAGCCCACAGAGGCGGTTCTATACTGGGTCCCTATGAGTCGGAAATGACTCAAAGAATTTTTTTATTTGAACCTAAAACAAGTCAACTCCGTGAGAAACAAAACCATGAGAGACCCGTGTGGACAATTACAACAGCAAAATGGAACAAACCACGAACCCCTGATGACCCCTAGCCACCACCACCACCCCCACCCCCATGAAATGCAAACCCACTGAAGCCCAAAGTACCTCATTACTACACGTGAGGGTCCCACACAAGTGGCCCCCATAGGCAAAACGTTAAGACTCCTCCTGGTGCTCATATCCAGGGCACTACAGTATTTACCAGTGGTATGCGTTATAGATTAAGACAATTTGATACTTATCTAAAAGGCCATTCTAGAAGGTATAGAGTTCTCATTGATTGTTTTAGGAAGTAGATCACCAGAATTTTCTTCCTACTCTGTCTTAGTCTGGAAGTCCTGATCAAACATGTCTATCCTGGGTCATTCTAGGATTTGAAATACTGGGGTCATCGCATTAAAGGTACAGAAGCATTCAAACAACATTCAGAATGACACTGTGACAGGCAGGTGTGGGTTGAATGTAGAGAATGTGATTTTTTTCCATGTGAAATTTTTAGAAATCACAACTCATACATATGGACTAAATACATATGAACAAGTGTCAAACACCATGTTGAATAAGAAATGGTTAAAGTTTACAGCCATTTTATCATGAATAAAGAGGGCATTAACTTGGTCATACACAGGAGACCATGAATGAAGCCTTTATAAAATCCTTTATAAAATCTTTAGAACCCCCCCCAAAAAAAAATAAAATAAAATCTTTAGAACCCAACAAGCAAGGTAAGTACCAGCTTATTTGTGCTTACTTAAGATCTGAATAGAGCCCTGGTGGCATTGTGATTACCCACTGGCCAGCTGACTGCAAGGTCAGCAGTTTGAAACTACTGCTTCATGGGAGGTGGGTCTTTTAACTCCCAGGAAGAGTTCCAAGCTTGGAAGGCCACAGGAGCAGTTCACCCTGTCCTGTGTGCTTTCTGGCAATCGGCACGGCCTCCATGGCAGTGTGTTTGGTTTGTCTTTTGAGATTTTATGACCTGTCATGAACCATTGCACGTGGTTCCCCGCCCCCCCGCCCCACACACACACCCAATCCTCCACCCTGAGGGATACAACCAGGCTCAGTCCAAGATGGTCTGTCTCTGGCGATCCACACAGCTCCCCACAGGCCCACGTCTCCCAGGGTGCAGGCCTGGCACTTCGTGAAGCTGACCCATGGGCCAGGACAACTCCTCTGCCCGCACTGTCATCTTTAACAGCTCCATCTGGAACTCAATTAATCTGAGGCCGTCTCCTCCACCTACACATCAGCCTGGCCCCTTCCCACACCCCCACACGGAGCCAGGAACAGCTATGTCCAGGGCGGTGACCCCAGAGGGTGTCTGAGGGAATGTCTTGGCCCTGGAGTCCTAGAGACTATCACGGGACGCCTATCTCCCCAGCCTCCCTCTCTCAGTCTGGGGAAGGGCCCTGGGCGGTGGGGCCCTACTCTGAGGACATTCAGAGTTGGAAAGCAAGAAGCATTCAAGAAACTTCACCAGTGAAGGGAAACCACTTCAGCAAGTCCTGAAGCATTTGTCATGGGAAACCACCTCATCTCTCCCTCCCCTGCCCACTCAGTGGGATCACCTGTGTACCTAACTCAGGAGACTCAACCGTGACTTCTCAGGCCAGACAAGAGAGAGTGGCTGTTTCCGCTTGAATATGGTAATTAAAAACACTGGGAGAATCCCTTTGAAGAGATTACCAGAGGCTAGAGGAGTTCTGTGGGTAAAGGGGTAATGAATTGGGCTGCTAACTGCAAGGCCAGCAGTTTGAAACCACCAGGCCCTCCATAGGAGATAGGTGAGGCTTTTCCACTCTGGAAGGAGATGTGGAGCTGTAACTGCCCGCAGAGGTGGTTCTACCTGGTCTACTGGGGCCCCTAGGAGTCAGAATGGACCCGCTGGCAGCGAGTTTGGTTCGGGTGCTTTTGAGTAGGGGGTGGGAGTTTGGGTGGCATAGTAGGTTACCCATAGGGCTGCTAACCAAAGGTGAACAGTTCAAACTCACCAGTCACTCTGTGAGAGAGGCGGAGAGGGAGAGGGAGTCCGAGGCAGAGAAAAGACTTTCCACTCCTGTCAAGATTAAAAGTCTGGGAAATGAAAGGGGATAGTTCTGGTGCTCTGTCCTGTAGGGGTCACTGACTCAGAACAGACCCAATGCCCGTGGATTTGGTTTGAGTTTGGCTGGTAAAGGCGGCCCAATATTGCCAATGTCATGAATGCCACCAAATTGTCTGCTTCAAGACTGACACAGTTTATGTGGAGGTATTTTACAACCATGTTTTTTCCATCCTTCTTTCTTTGTGGTCAGTGCCACCCTGGGGTGAGGATAGACACCCCAAAGAAAGGGCCGGGGGGAGCTCCTGGGGAGAAGGTGCTTGCCTGCTGAAGAGCAAGTTTGCTGAGCCAAGCCGAGGGCAGGTAAGACCAGGGATGGACCAGCCTGAGCCCAGCAGAGGTACCCAGAGGAGCTGATATCTTCTCAGCTGGACCCTCAGCCTCCAGGCTGTCACCCTGCATCACCATGGCAACCACCAACTGTGTCATCACTCCCAGCCTCCAGTGGCTCCCCTCCCACACCGTGACCCTCAGATCAGATCCAAATCTTCAACCAATTGGACGGCTCCAGCCCCTCCCCTGCCCCATCACTACTGCCCTCTATACAACCCCTTTCACCAGCTGGGCTTCCTTCCCTGACATCTGGGAAGCCATCTGCCACCACCACCATCACCACCACCCCACACTGTCCTGGGTTGCCTGACAGGCAGCACAGCCCCCACTGTCCTTCATGTGAGAGGCTGACCTCCACATAGGCCGGGGTAGGCCAGAGTGGGCCCAGTGATACCCTGGACCTGAAGACCACCAAACCCCCTGTAGACCTGAAGGCTATCAAGGGCTTTAGCCTGGAGATGTGTGCCCCTCTGAAGTCAGGGTATGAGTATGGCACTCCTGGGTTCCCTCCTAAGACATTGGGGGGGGGGGGGGGGGGGGGGGGGGGAGGGAGGTCAAGCACCTTGGCTCACCGGGACTGAGGGGACAGCCAGGTCAGCCCTCCTCAGCTCTGACTGTCTCCACATCTGCAAACCAGAGTAACCATCTCTCTGGCTGCTGTCAAGATCACAAGGGAACCTGGGCAGGAGAGTTAGCGGGTCTGCTGCTCTTCCTTCTGGTCCCATTGTCTACATGCACAGGTCCTGTCACTGAGGCCCAGTCTTACTCCCCACACAGCAGGCCTACAGAAAACAGCAAAGTTCCAATAAGCTATTGCCTAGCACTTGCCGGGGGCAGCATGGAGGACAGGGGGTGGCTAGCGCAGTGTGGGGACAGCAGGTCGAGGTGCCTCCTGGGGCCTGCTCCGGGCCTGCTGGGTGGATCCCCTGAGCATCAGCTACCCTAAGACCAGAGCACTGGCTCTGCCCCCTGGTCACCCTGCAAGTCCCTATTTCCCTCAGAAAGAACCCTCGCCCCTCCCCCGCCCCCCAATACCATCCTGGTTCCCAAGAACCAGTCTGAGAAATTTCTCCAGCAACCCTGGGATTAGCCGTTGTTTCCCAGGCCCCATCCCACAGACAGGAAGCAGAAGCTCAGAGGGATTCTGGTCCTACAGCTGGGGCCAGACTACACAGCAGGCCAGAGGCTGGGTGCAGGGGCCCCTCTCTAGGCCTCCTTGGGGCCCTGAGCCTTCTCTTACTGGGCTTCTGACTTCCAGGCTCAACACCACAGCTCACGAAACACACTGTCCTCAGTCCTGCATGGGGCAGGGTGGAATGTCCCTGATAGTCTCACTTCCCCTCTGGGATGGGGCTGGTGGTCTCAAACTGAAGCCCGAGTCATAGCCCACTACCCCACCAGGGGACAACACCCAGTTCTATGGAGACGGACTCGCTGTCACCTCTACAGGACAAGGGAGAACTGCCCCTTGGGAACGTCCAAGACTGTGACTGGAGAATAGAAAGCCCCGCCTGTCTCCCAGGAAGCGACTGGTGGTTTCAAACTGCTGACCTTGCGGTGGGCCGCCCAGGACATAACCGTTCCACCACAAGTGTCCCCAGATGCCCCTGTCTGAAGGAGGGTATCCTCAGGGCCTTGACCAGAAACCCAGTCACCCCATAAAGGGCCAGGAGAGCGCTGCTCTGTGCGGAGAGCCCTGCTCCATCCCCTCTGACTCCATCTTTGCAGTGGACAAGTTCATCTGCTGACCCAGTTCTGGGAGCAAGCCCGGAACTGCCAGGAGCAAGTGGTCCCAACTAGAGTTCCCACCCCGTGTCAGGGCCCCCATGCTGATGATCCTGGCCACCACCACCCCCCTCTCTGTCCCCCCTCCCCAACCAGCATGGGTCTCACCCCTGTGCAGGATTCCCACCCTACTCCTGGGTGGTGGGGGATGCACCCTGGAGTATAAACACACTCACACACTGGGAGGCAGAGTCACAAATTCCTTCTGCGGGAGGGCTCAGGAGTAGGAGGCTGGTGCTGGCTGGAGAGGGTGGGGGGTGGGGACCGCCGTGAAGAGGGCAGAGCTTTGCTAGGTGGGGGTGGGGCTGCTATCTCGGGACCCAGATATTGGGGCAGGGAGAGAACAGAAAACAGAGCTACTTCTCAATGAGTCACAGGAGAAGCGGGCGAGTCCACTGTGTCAGTGACTGTATTTCTGGCTCCCGTGTTTGTATTTTGTGGCTTATTTTCAGCCTTCTTGCTCATATTTCAGTAGAACGTGCCCCCACCTCCATGCACACAGAGAGGAGTCTCCCAGCTGGATTCTTCAGCAGGATTGCCACAGGACTGAAAGACCAGAGTTACACAGCTCACTGAAGAAGCCAGCACAGGAATATTCAGCTGGCATGCAAGGCTTATGCCAAACCCCGTGCCACGACGTCCACGCAGCTCACACTGAGCCCACAGAGCGGGCTCAGAGCCGACTGTCTTTGCTGGAAGCAGACAGCCTCATTGTTCTCCCTTGGACCGGCTAGTGGGTTTGAACCAGCACCGACTCTGAGTTAGTCATACAAAGCTTACCCAAAAGCACCACCAGGGATTCTATAGAAGGTTTGCCCAAAGCTCACTGCTATCGAGTCAACTCCGGCTCACAGCGGCACCGCAGGACGGGGAGGGAGCACTGCCCCTGTGGGTTTCCCCAAACTGCAGCTGTGTCTTTTCCCCGGGAGCAGCTGGAGGTTATGAACGGCTAGCCTTGCGGTTCGCATCCTCCTGCATCACCAAGATGCCCCCAGGAGGAATGGACAGAGCTGGGTAGAGTGAGTTCTGCCCCAGGGCAGCCCTGTATGTGTCCTCAGAGAACTGTGCTCTGTAGGGGATTTAATGACTGATAGTTCAGAAGAGATCACCAGGCCTTTCTTCCTGGGCACCTCTGGGCAGACTCGAATCATCAGACTTTCGGTTAGCAGCCAAGTGTGCTATTTAAAACCCCAGGGTCCTCAGCCTTTCTTTTGTTTCTGGTTAGATCCCAGTCTGCTGGTGGGTCTTCCTTTCTGATGGGGTTAGGCCCTGTCCACCAGCATGCAACGCTGTGGGGTAAAGGTCACCAGTAAAAGGCCAAAGACTCAAAGAGAGTATGGCTGGTGTGAGACCAGTGACCACAGCTAAGAGTGTCCCGGTGGGTTCTCCTTTGAATGAACCACATCAGTCTCTCCTTCCTCTATCTCTCTCTTTCCTCTCTCTTTGTCTCTATCCTTCCTCTATCTCTGTCTCCCCTTCCTCTTTCCTTCTGTCTCTCCCCTTCCTCTATCTCGCCTTTCTCCTTCCTTTATCTCTGTATCCCATTCCTCTATCTCTGTGTCTCTCTCCTTCCTTTATCTCTGTCACCCTTTCATCTATCTGTCTCCCCTTCTCTCTGTCTTCCCTTCCTCTCTCTCTCTCTCTCTCCTTCCTTTATTGCTGTCTCTCTCCTTCTTCTATCTCTCTGTCTCCCTTCTTCCTCTATCTCTCTGTCTCTCCCTCCCCTGTGCATACAGACGTGGGCACTTGTGCACACACACATTCCCAGAAGCCTCTCCTAAAACAGGTTCCTGCAGGATTAGGTCACTGGCACTATTGCCTGCCCTCTGAATGTCCTCTACAAGGCTTGGAGGCCTTAGGCAGACAACCCCCCACCTCCCATAGTCCTCTCCAGGGGTGCACCTTCAGATTGCCAGACCCAAGCTGGATCCCGTCCTCAGCGTCCCCAGACCCAGTACAGATAGCCAGAGTCTGAGCATGCTGGGAAGGAATCGGCATGACCCTGTTTGACTCATGTCACGGACTCGGTCTTGGGCTCTGTTTCTGGGCCTGTAAATGAAGAGGCCCCACCACCAACCTTTCTCGAAGTCTCTGTCATAGACGGGCTGGCAAAGCCCATGGTTACAGAGCCATTTTCCAGAAATCTCTAACTCCAAGATTCCAAGCTCCCTCAGCTTACAAAACAGTAACATCACACACACACACACACACACACACACACACACACACAAACACACACACCATTGTGGCCCTGACAGCGTTACCAAGCTTTCATTTTGTCCAGAAGAGACATTAAAACTACTTTTCATCTACTTTATTTTCAATTCATTAAAATAGGATTATTACCAATTGCTAGCTGTTGCTTTAAAAATAAAAAACTTAATAGCTTAGAAAATAATGGCTATTTTTTTTTCTACACCAGTTTCTAGAATTCTAAAGTTTTCTCATCTGGGGTCACTCATGCAGCTAACGTCATCTGGAGTTTCATCTTGGCTACACAGTCCAAGACGGCCTTTGCTCCTTTCCGGGGCTTTCCTGAGGCCATGGGTTGGGGAGCCTCAGTTCCCCTTGATTTGGCCTCTCCAGCAGGCCAGCCCGAGTCTCCTGCACAGCCATGTTGTGCGAGGCAGGTCCAAAGGCACAGGCCTGGAGCTGCAGGATGTTAGCTGATGTCCTGTTAGTCCAAACATGTCAACATGGCCAAGACAAGGGGGTAGAAACCCAGAGACAGCATTAAATGGCCACATGCTCAACTGCTGAGTTGTAAGTTCAAACCAATCCAGAGCTGCTTCCGAAAGCCCACAGCCTTGTAACCCCACAGGAATACATTCTACTCAATAGTCTGGTGTCACCATGCATTGGAATTTGTTCGATGGCACCCAGTTTGGTTTCACTGGGCTTCCTGTAAGAATGACATGCAAACTCACTGCCATCGAGAGGACAGAGACCCTGCAGGACAGAGTAGAACTCTCCCTGGAGTTTCTGAGATGATAGTTCTTTCTGGCAGTTGTCAGCCTCATCTTTCCCCCACATACAGACTAAGAGACCCTAGAAAGAAAGGCCTGGGGTTCTACTTCCAAAATTTGGTGGATGAAAACCATGGATCACAAGGGTCTGGTTTTCGACAGAGCCTGGGAATGGCACAGCACCGGGCAGCATTTTGACCCACTGGGCATGGAGCGGACTCTCCAGCAGCAGGCAGAATAGCAACAAGGTAACATCTACCACAAGGGATCCAGCAGAAATCCTTTCAACTGAGTCCATTTAGGCTTGTGAAAACCAACTAACCACCATCCTTCCATCAGTCAGAGGTTGGTATCATTGAAAGATTGGCTTTTAAGAATCACCACCCGGGCTGAGCCCCCGTGGCATAGTGGTTGTGCTCGGGACTGCGACCCACTGGGATGGAGGTTCAATTCCAGCAGCGGCTCCATAGGAGCAAAGGCTGGGCCTCTTACTCCCACCACCAGAGGGCAGTGATGCCCAAGAAACAAAAAAAAAACAAAAAACAACAAAAAAAAGAATCACCACCCACTGCCACTGAGCCAACTCTAACTTGATTAAAACAAAAACAAAAACCTCATGGCAAGCCTATAGAATAGAGAAGTGCTCTGTGGATTTCTGAGACTGTAAATCTTCAAGGGAGACAGCCTCGTTTTCCTCCTGCAGAACAGCTGGAAGATTTAAACCCCCGACTTTGTGGTTAGCTTCCCAGTGTGCAGCCCACTACACCATCGGGCCTCCTTCTGACTCACAGCAACTCCATATAGAGTTTCTGAGACAGTTGATCTCTACAAGGCAGACAGCCTCCTCTTTCCTTCCAAGAGCAGGGGGTTTGAACTGTCAACCTTGAGGTTAGCTGCCCAACGCCTCTCTCTCAGCACCCCCACAAGGTACACATTGCCATCCAGTCGATGCCAACTCAACTCCACCCTCTAGGACAGGCCCTTGTGGGATTCCAAGACTAACTCTGGACAGAAGAAGAAAGCCTCGTCATTTCCCGAGAAGCAGCAGAGGGGTTCGAACAGCTGGCCTCGCAGACAGCAGTCCAACGCATAAGCACTACACCATCAGGGATCCAAAAACCGAGGGAAGCAGGGTCTCAGCACCCTCTCAGTATGGCACTCCCCTTAGCTGTCTCCCAAGCAGTGCAGGAAGGCACATGATGGACTAGTCTATTGGCTTTCGCTTATCTAAGACTATAGGCCATAAAGGTTCTCAGCCTAGGAAACCCACAGGGGCAATTCTAGTTTTCCCTAGTGGGTGGAGTCACATGCACTCCAGGGCAGTGAGCTAGTTTGCTGAGTTGGACCTCGGACTACCAAGCGCTAACAGGAAGGTCAGTGGTTCGAACCCACAAATCACTGTGTGAGCGAATGATCTGACAGTCGGTTCCAGGCAAGCTGACAGCCTTGGAGAGACCGTGAGACAGTTTGACTCACTCCTGTAGCTTCGTTGTGAACTAGAATCATCCCCCCAGCAGACAACCCCTCCCCCCATGGGCTGGACCCTCAGTGCAGGGACTGCTGCATTTTAAAGAGGGCAGCTGAAGAAGTGACGTGTAGCCCAAAGGAAAGAGGCACCAAACGGAGCCTTCGTGGTGAGGGTCCCGGTGCTCTGGACTAGGGCAGGTGTGAGAAGTCTTCCCAGGTCCCACCTGCACTGGGACTCACCGTAAAAGCCTCACATGAGCCGGGCAATGAGCCTGGCGAGATGGCCATATGGTGAGATGGGCCCCGCATCCTCCCTGTGGCCCAAATGTCTCACTAGCCTTAACTTCCTAGGGGCTCCAGGCCACGTGGGCTTGAGTGTGACCCTTCAGTTCAAGGGCATAGGATCAGCTGTGCCAGGGCATGTCAGACCCACAACCATGAATGGCAATGCATGGAATGTTCAGCCAAGCAGATGTGGCAGGCAGTGCCTGGAGTCCCCACCACTGAGCAGTCTCCCACTCCCTGGCACCTCATTCTTCCCAGTTTAGCACTACTTCGTCAAACCCACTTGAAAGAAAAAAAATCTAATACCCACAGGGACGTTTCCATGCCTGAGCCTTCAGTGCCCAGAGGTTGAGCAGGATTCCAAGGCAGCCCGGGCCTCTGTTGGAACGCATGCAGTGGAAGTCAGCAGATCTGGGTCTCATCCTGGCTTTGCCAAGGGCTTGGGAGCCATCGCTTCCCCCTCTCTGACCTCAGTTTGCTCATCTGTAGCATGAGAGGGTAGGCCCAGCCCAGATATTTGACGATCCCACTGGGCTGAAAAGGCCACTCAGTCCTGTTAGCTAAGAACAAATTTTGCCTTTGTCTCAGGGCATGACTCGTGACCTTTATGCTGTAGATACTTTCCTATTCCCATTGGCAGAGATGGCCTCCTAAGGACAAGAGAAAGAAAAGGAAGGAAGGAAGCAAAGAGAGGAATTAGCCTCAGGAAACCATGGGGACAAAGAAAGACAGTCCAGCCCATGGGCTCCTCCTCGGAGTTGGCAGACTTAAGGCGTGTGGCAGTTTCATAATCTGTCAACTTGTGAAGGGGCGGAGTCTCACCTGTCAATCAAGTGGCAGCTTGATAACCTCATTTGGAGATGTCACGAGATAAATAGCTCACTGGAGGCCAGATACACTCACACTTTGTCTTCCTGTTGACAAGACAGACACAGGGAGCTACCCTAGCACCCTGGAGCTGGAGGAGGCACGTGTCAACCGTGCCAGCACTGAGATGCTTGCACTGCCACTGGATCCACAAGACTTTCTACCCCCTGACCTGTGATCTTCCTCTATTCAGCATCGTCGCATGGCTGTGTGAGTTTAAAGAGGAATGTATGGCCAAGTATCGACATATGGGCTAAAATCAGAACTATGGACTTGATCTGGGCTGGGATGTGTTCTCAATATACAATTGCCCTTGTATATAAAGCTCTGTCTTATACACATATGAGTGTCTATGGATTTGTTTCTCTAGTCAACCCAGAATAACACAAGCCATAACACCTCCCTCTTCAGTGTCCCAAGCGGGATCTGGGGACATGGGCAGAAGAATCTGTGAATGTAGCCATCTCGCACTCTGCAGCCCAGTTGTGCTTTCAGTCACATCATGGACACCAGGCAGGCCGAACAAAAGAACCACCCTGCTGAGTCCTGGCCAGAGAACCACAGGCATGTAAAGCAGCTGCTTTAAGGATAAAACTGGGGGATGATTTGTTACAGAGACATAGCAAACACACGAGAATGTTGGATAGACAGTTCACTAGCGCTGTAGTAGTTTAATCCTCTCTCCCCTTTAGAAGTCATTAACTCTTTGATTCAGGCTGGGTCTCCATGATCTCATGGATCCCTAGAAAGGTGCTAAGTCTGCCCCCAAAATGGGAGTCTCTCCAAGATCCCTACCAGGGTTGAGGAAAGGTCAAGGGCTGGCCAATAGTCCCAACCCCAGGAAGCCATCACACAGGTGCAAGGAGAATGTCCCTTTTCTTTTAAACATCAGTAAACCATGCAAGAGGCATGTCTTTGATCCCAGCACTCAAAAAACGCCCGAGGAGACAGGCAGATCTCTAACGAAACTCCTACAAGATCTCACTCTTTCTGGATGGGGTAGGCCGAAAAATGATCCCTCAAAGATGCCTCTACTTGATTCTCCAGAACCTGTAAATATGCCCCTTTACATTGCAAAGGAGACTGTGCCCATCTGGTAAAATTATTGTCTTGACTGAGCTATTCTCCAGGATGATCTGGGTGGGCCCACTGTCATCACAAAGGTTCTTGTTTGTGGGAAGGATGCGGGTCAGAGAAGACAAGACTAACGGAGGATGGATGGACTATGAAGATGGAGGAAGGGTCACAGCCATTATTTCACAAGTGTTTGAAAGTTTATATATATATACATATATATTATATATAATAGTTTATTGGCATATAATTCACAGATCATGGGCTTCTATTGTTAAGTCATATCATAAAGAGTTCCACAATCAGTCGCAAAATATCTTCTTCCTTCCTGCACCCACTGATATCAGCTCCCAATTTCCCTCCAACACCCCACCCCCAACACACAATACAGTAAGTCATTCATCTAGTTACTCTCCCTATAGATTCAGATTCTCCCATTCTGGATTTCATATTCTGCAAAATAACAGCAAAAGGAAAAAGATTTTGTTAAAAAAATGACTAATGAATGGGCTAGTCAAGGTACAGTGAGGTAACGATGCAACATACAACTTTTCTCTAGTTCCTATCCTACAAATCCAGCTGGACTGGAGGAGGTACATTGGTAGAGAAGGGAACTGGAAATATGGGGAACCCAGGACAGACGAACCACTCAGAACCAGTGATGAGATTAGAGCTACCAGATGGGTGGGGGGGAAGTTGGGGTAAAGAGACAGAGCTGATTATAAGGATCTACACATGACCTCCTATCTGGAGGATGGACATCAGAGGAGTGGGAAAGGGGAGACGTCGGGCAGTGTAAGATATGACAAAACAATAATAATTTATAAAGTATTGAGGGTTGGTGGGGAGGGGGGAGCAAGGACGGAGGGGAAAGGATGAGAAGCTGATATCAAGGGCTCAAGTGGAAAAGTAGATATCTGGAGAATGATGATAGCAGCAGGCATGTGAAGGTACTTGGCACAGCATATGTATTTATGTATTGTGAAAAGCGATATATGAACCCTGAATAAAATGATTTTTTTAATGACTAATGGTAAGTAATTTAATAAAAGAAAGAACAAATCAGTTCTCCATACGTTGAAATAGGCCATGTGTTCTCTGCAAAGCCTCCACAAAGAACGAAGCTCTGCCCACACTTTAAGTCCATAAGACCCAAGATCTGACCTCAAGAATTGTCAGATAATAAATGAATGAATGTTTGCTATTTTAGCTTCCAAGTTTATGTGAACAAGTCATAATAGCAATAGGAGATGGAGAACTCCTGCTGTCTGAGAGAAGAGAATAGGGACCACAAGAACTAGATGGTGCCCCACAACCACCATCGACTGCTCTGAGAAGGATCTCATCAGAAGGTCTTGGAAAAAGTAGGAGAGTGACATGGAACAGAACTCAAAATCATGAAAGGGACCAGGCTTACCAGTCAGGGAGGGGCAGGTGGGACCCCTGAGACTTAGTCACCCTTCAGGGATGAAACAGGACTAACTCCTGGGTTATAAGAAGTCACCATTTCAGATCAAAAGGGAAGCATCTACCCAAGGACGAAGTTCAGACGGTCAGAGAAGAATGAAGAAGGGAAATAGGAGGCATAGGGAGGCAGGAGGATAAGGGGTGGTATTTTGAGGGGATTGGAATTTATGAGCTGGGGGTAAAAGTAGTTATCAATTGTTGAATGTAAAACTGATGATCTGCTGTCTTCACTCAATTCACAATAAAATGGTGCTTTGGATTTTTGTAAGAGTATAACATGGAACTCGTGATCACATTTGCTATTAAGAGTAATAAGCGAGGGGCTGAGCCCAGGTGGCGTAGTGGTTGTGCGCGGGACTGCGGCCCAATGGGTTGGAGGTTCAAATCCAGCAGCAAGGTTGGGCCTCCTACTCCCACCACCAGAGGGCAGTGAGGCCCCAAAAACAGAAACAAACAAAAGAAAAGAGTAATAAGCAAAAAACACCAAACTGGCCGCACCAAGTTCATTCCGACACACGGTGATCCCACGTGTTACAAAGCATGGCTTTCTTCACTGTAATCTTTCTAGAAGCAAATGGCCAGACCTTTCTTCACAGTGCCACTGGGGTGGGTGCAAAAATGTCAAATAATTAACTTCGTAGCCAAAAGCTAGTCATTCGGTGTCTAGGTTGTCCCTGACCCACTTTTCTTGTATCAACCCACTTGATCACCACAAACACCAAGGGAAACAACCCAAACTTAAGGGTGAAAAAGGGGGAGTCTTGCCAGGTCTAACCACCCCTCTGTGGGGATCACAATACTACCAGCAGCAGACGAGTAACTGTAAGCTTTCCCCCAGCCAGGCAGTCAACACAGCCCTGGGCAATGATACCCAGTGTGAAAAACCACATGGGAGTGGGGGTGGGGGGGATGCTCTAAGACAGTTGTGGTGCTGATTGGATCGTTGCCCTTGACGAGACTGAACACTCAAACTATTCAATTGCGTGCTATGTAGTAAATTGTGTGTCATTAAAACTGTGGGGGGCGGGGATATGAGAGACAAACCAAACACACTGCCAGTGAGTCGATTCTTCTCACTACAACCCTACCTATCAGGCGTCCAAGTGCATCTTGACAGGAGCAGACCGCCTCATCATTCTCCTTTGGCATGGCTGGTGGGTTTGAACCACCGGCCATGTAGTTCGAAGCCCAAGGTCTAGCCCGGGGCTCCTGCCTTTCACAGATCAGGGTGGGAGCATCTAGTCGGAGCTCATACGAGTTGTCAGGCTCCAGAGCCACTTCCCTCCAGGCCTGGGGTGGGGTGGGGTGGGGATGGGGCCCTTTTCAACTGAAGAGATGCAGCTTAGGGAGGGGGGTTCTTGCTGAGCACTGCCTGAACCCCCTCGGTCTTCTCCTTGGCTCACCCTGTTCTTTCTTGGTGATGCCCAGGCTGGAATGTCATGGGTGGGAGGCAGAAAGTAGGCTCCCCCAGCACCCCCCCTCCCCACAGCTCATTCATTGAAAGTTCCTGGTTCCCACCCTGCCCGCTAATTATGCACAGCAGTCAGAACTCAGCTTTCACCCTCAGCAAAGAGGCCTCTTTATGAGATTCAAGAGCATTTCGCCCCCACAAGATTAAGCTGTCACTCACTGTCTGGTTGGAATCATCACAGCAGTGTCTCCTCAAGGACTGGCCCCGCCCCACCCTCCAGCTCCAGCCCCCTCCTGAGCAACCCCCTTTCTGGAAGAGGCCCCAGGGAGTGGGCAGCATGCTGAAGCCTGTCCCTAGTACACTGGACCAGGCACTCCACACAGTAGGGTGTTTGCTGAGCACCTACTATGTGCCCTTACTAACCCATTGCCAGCAGACACATGTCAAGTCTGTCGGGGGGGAAAGTAGAATTGCACCTTTGTGGGAGGAGACTCACACCACTTTCACTGGGAGCAGCTGGTGGAGCTGAACAGATAGTAGCTGAGAACTTAGTCACTGTGTATTCTTACGAGGGATATGGAGAGTGAGTGTGTGTGTGTGTGTGTGTGTGTGTGTGTTCAAGGCATCAAGGGAAAGAAGGCGTGCTTGTAGCCTCTGGGCCTTGCTCCTATCCCAGCTTCAGCACTCACTGCCTGAGCAATGTGGGGCAGTTGGCTCATGCCCCAAAGGCTTCCACTGCCGCAAATGCCATATGGGGCTAGTCACAATGCCAACCCCAGGAGGCTGTGGGAGACTCCAGGCTTATCAGACTGGCACCTCCCAGGCACTCAGTCATCCCTAGGGATTGCCCAGGGTAAAGTGTCCCAAGACAGGTGGCAAGGAAGGCTTCCCGGGACTTCTGAACTGGGTTTTGAAGGATGAGTAGGAGTTGGCTAGACAGAGGGAGAAGTGTCCCGGGCATGTGCAGAGTGGCACAAGGAGGCCGTAGAACTCTGGGCACCACAAGACTGTGGGGGGAGCAGGTGAGGGCAGCATGTCAGGGGCACAGCTTCAGAGGCAGATGCTCACACGGGGCCATGTTGGGGCCATAGGGTCAGGGCACAGCGTGCAGCTGCAGAGGCAGGGGGCCAGCAATACCCAGAGCATCGTCACCACCTGCTTCAGAGACTTTGAGGAGCCACCAGCAGGCCCCTGGCTTCCATGTGTGGTCTGGGGGTCACAAGAGTGGGGCTGCCACACACACTCAGTCCTTCCTATACCCAAGTGATAGGCAGAGTCTAACAGTGTGACCACAGTATCCCGAATCAAGGCTGCCCACCAAGCCTCAGCCCTAACTATCCCTCAGCCCCTTTCCAGCTATGGCACCCTTGGCCCATCACCTTTCTCCCTGGTAAAGGGAGGTAACGATGCTCTCTGCCCGCTGGGGCTGCCCATTCAACAACCAATGTGGGCAGGGATAAATGAGATTGTCCTAGCATTAGCCATATCCTCGGTAAATGTCAGTGTTCCTAATTTCTCAATGAATTATGATTGGTTGCCAGGATGATACGAAGCCTAACTCCACAGCCCAGGGCACTGCCTCCAGAGGTTCCCAGGACCCAGACCAAAACCTTTCCCATAGGTCTCTCTTCCACTGGCCACAAAGGTACTTGGTTTCTGCTCCATGCCTAACCCAGAGGGAGGCATCAGAGGTGCTGGCCCAGCCTGAACCACTCTGTTCACCCCCTGTCTCTGAGGACCATTCATCTCGCCCCGCTAAGGCTCCAAGTTCAACCAACTCAGTTCAGAGAAGTGAGAAAGGGACGGGCATCATTTCAAGTCTCCACTGCTCCGCCCTTAAGGATATTAATGGATTCACTTGTGAGCTGTCTCTTCAGATTTTGTGAATTAATTCCTTAAATGAAAGCTTCTACTCAGGGATGTTGCTGATATCTACAAAGTAAACGCAAGTGTGAATCACCCTAAACCCGCCAATCACTCCATAAGCACCTCTATCTACTTCTCAGCCCACCTCTACTGGACTGTCTAGAGGATTAGTGGCCAGGCTTTCCGGCACATCCTGTCCCCCAGGATTCCCTGTCCCCTCACAGGTCTCAACACTGTTCCAAGGTGGGGGCCAGCAGTAGTTCCTCCTCCTTCTGCCTGCAGAACACCCTTATAATAATGTGAGGTGTTCGAGAAATGCTCTGCATTCACTTCAGTGCTGCATGAAGGCAAAAGTCAACAAGAATATCTTTCTATAAAGTTACATTATTGTACCTTCCACTGAACCCTGTCCTTTAAAATACTCCAGTTTTTGGTGCCTGGCTATCAAAAGATGTAGTGTCTGGGGTCTTAAAGACTTGAAAGTAAACAAGTGGCCAACTAGCTCACTAACAAAACCCACATGGAAGAAGCACACCAGCTTATGGGATCATGAGGTGTCAAAGGGATCAGTTATCAGGCTTCAAGAATTAAAAATCATAACATTTCATACTCACCTTCCTAATATGATTGCTGACAACAAATGTGTGCATAAGCAAATGTGGTGAAGAAAGCTGATGGTGCCTGGCTATCAAAAGATGTAGCATCTGGGATCTTAAAGGCTTGAAAGTAAACAAGCGGCCGTCCAACTCAGAGGCAACAAAGCCCACATGGAAGAAGCACACCAGCCTGTGTGACCATGAGGTGTTGAAGGGATCCAGTATCAGGCATCAAAGAACTAAAATTATATCATTATAAATGAGGGGGAGTACAGATTTGGGATCCAAAACCCATCAATAGGTGAAGCAACATCCCCTTACAGAGGGGTTTCAGGGAGGAGATGAGCCAGTCAAGATACAGTGTAGTAACAATGAAATATGCAACTTTGCTCTAGTTCTCAAATGCTTCCTCCCACCCACTATCATGACCCCAATTCTACCTGACAAATCCAGCTGGGGCAGGGGATATACACTGGAGTCAGGAACATGGGAAGTTTGGGATAGATGATCCCTTCAAGATCAGTGGTGGGAGTGGTGATACTGGGAGGGTGGAGGGATGGTGGAATACAAAGGGGGAACCAATTTTAGGGAATATATGTGGCCTCCTCTCTGCGGAGCAGACGGCAGGGAAGTGGGTGAGAGGACACTTTGGACAGTGTATGATATGAAAAAGCAATAACAATTTGTAAATTATTAAGGGTTCATGGAAGAGGGGATGTAGGGAGGAAGGGGAAATATGGAGGGCTGGTACTGGGGGCATGAGGGGAGGGAGGATGTTTTGAGAGTGATGATGACAACAAGCATGTAAATGTGGCCTACATACAACTGATGTATGTATTGATCTTCATGGGAGTTGTATGAGCCCCCAATAAAATGTTTTTTTTTTTTAAGTCAGAATTCACTTGATGGCAGTGAATTCCAGAGGTAAATTTTTGAAAATACAATTGTATGAGGAGCTTTCAAAAAAGAAAAAAAAAAACTTCCATTTTTGTGGTTTTAGCATACTTTGAATTTTCACTTAGAAAACTACCCTTTTTATTGTGCGATTTAAATACTTAAATATTTTTAGTCTGCTTTAAGTTCTATGAAAGTGACTTGATTAAAAGATGTCCCTTTTAAATAGCAGTCACCAGTCAGCAGAATGGAAATTTAGATGAAATTGCCTGTGAGTGTTGATGTAAATGACTTTGATTGTGACTGTGAGGGCCCTTGTTGGGGCTGTGTGGCTCTTTGGTTGAGAAAGCTACCTTGGAGTCAGCTTAGCTTACAGCTAATTTGTCCTTTGGACTATTCTGAACTTTGGAACCCTCCCTTCTAAATTTTCTAAATTGAAAATGATTCATTAGATTTAAAAAAAACTTTGTTGTTGTTGTTGTTTTGTTTTTTGGGGGGCCTCACTGCCCTCTGGTGGTGGGAGTAGGAGGCCCAGCCCCACTGCTGGATTTGAACCTCCAACCCAGTGGGCCGCAATCCCGCGCACAACCACTACGCCACCAGGGCTCAGCCCCTAAAAAAAACTTTTCAATGAGCATGTCGGCATTTTATGAAAAGTCAGATTATATTAGATGAAGGCAATGGATGAATTTTTAAAAAGCATACTTGATCATGCACAAACAATAAGCATTTTCTTTCTCTTCAGCTGGAAATCTACATGTTAGAAATGTAGCTAAGAAAAAAAATGTGAATCTTATGAATTTCTTTGCCGATAATTTGGAGCACGTATATGAACCCAAGTGATTTGAGTTCGCCAAAAACAAAAGGAAAGGTAATATATACAAACTTTGCACTACACCAGAGTTGAACATTCATACTGTTTTCAACATTGTGTTCTTCTTGCATTCATTTTTTACTTTTATTAAAGGTTCAAAACCAAAAATAGATAAATAAATAACCCCTGGAAGGACATCCATTCTTAAGGGCCCGGAATGGAGGCACTGCAGGTTCTGTGCACAACTCTGCCTTCCAGGCGGGAGAGACAAGTTAGATTCCGGGCCAGCTCAGCCCCGCCATCACTCATCTGTCATTGGACACGCTGCAATGCTGCTGAACAGACTCCAGCTGAACTTCCAGACTAAAATGGTTTCGCAAACAATTGTAAGCAATCTTTTACACACACACACACACACACAAATTGGCCCATGAAAATGCTATGGATCCCACAGTCCAATGGTCCAATGCAGAGAGGAGTTAGGTTATCATGGGAGTGCAGCTAAGGAGAGCACAATAGGATGGCAACTGCTGGCCACACCCATAGGACCTACTGAGCATGGTGGTCAAGGGCCGGAGCCTGGGAGCCAGATGGCCGCTGGGTGTCCAAAGCAATGCTTCTTTGAGGCATGACCTTGGGGAGGTCGTTCAACCTCCTTGGGCCTCCCTATAGATTCCCACCCAGCAAGAGCAGACAGGTTGGCCATGAGGCTGAACAAGACAGCAGGCGTGTTGAGTGCAGGGCACGGAACCCTCAGTGAGGAGGCCTTGAAAATAGATGTGGGAGAGACGATGTGCAACTCAGCTCCCAGGGGGGACTATGGCTCTCCCCTTTTTACAGACTGAGGGGTGGGAGCCCAGAGAGATGGGGTGAGGAAGACAGATGGCTCTTCAGGATGAATGAGAACTGAGACCCCAGAGCAGGGCTGGGGGGTGGGGGGCTGTAGCCAAGTACCTGGAATGTTCCCAAGCTTGGGGGGGGGGGGGGTTACTGCAGAGAACTGGAAATGAGAGACACAAGCAAGTAGTGGCAGGTGGCCCAGCACACTAACATGTGTTTTCCCATTTGGGGTCTTTGCCCAAGCCCTGAGTGCAGGTAACTATGTCTGGGGTGGTATGTGGTGGTGGTGGTGGCAGAGAGGGGATTCAGTTTCATTTTTCAAGTGAGTAAAGGGGTAGAAGTGTGGGGGGAGGATGTGCGTGTGTGTGGGGGGGGGGGTCCCATCCCCTCTCACTCCTACAGTCTGCCAGATCAGAAGGCCACCTTCCATTTGATCCCAGCAGGAGAGAGGAGAACCAGGTTGGGCCCCTGTCAGGCTTTCCCAACCTGGAAGCCCCTCCTCATCACCCTAAAGCTTTTTCAACTTAAGGGGGCCCTGGTCCAGCGAGCAGCAGAGTGCGCCTCAGACAAAGGCAGGCGGCCCAGGCCCACAGTGGAGAGAGCCAGGGTAGGGGGTCCAAGTGCTGTGGGGTTCCCCTGGGCTGGGCCTGGGCGGGACACCGCCCCTCCCAGGAGTGAACCCTGGCAGGCTCCCCCACCCCTCCCTCCTTACACCCCCACCACTGCAGTGCCTGGCCAGGAGGCCCCTCCCAGATCCGCAGTAACAATGGGCTGGGGAGGGGGCAGGTGCGGCTCCTGGTGCAGCAGAGAAGAGGGGCAGGGGCTCCGCCAGGGACCACGGGTGCTGGAGCACAACGCGACGACGGCTCCGGGTCTCAGTTTCCCCGCAGAGCTGAGAGCTCCTGGCCGGGTGGGGTTTCCCGCACGTCCCGAGCATTTTCATTTCATCCACGCTAAGCCAGGATCCTGGCGCTCCCGGGAAAGCCACGGGCCGCGCTCCTCTCCCGCGTCGGCTCCTGCAGAGAGCTCGCGGGTCAGCAAAGCGTGCGGCCCCTCGGTGCGCCCAACTTTCCCCTCTTGGGATCCGCAGGAAGGCCGGAATCTCCCAAGCAGCCTGTCCCTAAGGCGGGCGAAGCTCTGATTTACAGCCCTGCCGCCCAGATGCGCCCTTCCTCTGCGCTCCCTCCCAGCCTCTCCGGTCCCCTCCCCTCCCCCGCTCCGCCAGCTGAGCTCCAGGACGTTTCCCCAAATAACGCAGCCTGCATGCGTCGGCAAAGGGCCAGAATCGTCCTCCGGACAGCGAGGGGGCTGTCCACCGCCCCCGCTGGCCGCTCCGCCCCTCCCCAGTCCGAAGCACCCCTGGGGTCCGGCGGGAGGGGACAGTGACCTGGTGAACAGCCCGGCGCAGCATCCTCGCCAGCGGTGCGTGCCTCCCGGCCGGGGTGGAGCGAGGGTACAGGTCCAATTCTCAGCTCTCCCGGGCTCCCATCCCGCCTGGATGAGTCACCGGGAAGAACCGCGGGGATATCGGGGCCACCTCCCGGCCAAAGCGGGCGCCCCGAGCACTGGCCCTGGGCAGTCAGGGTGCCCGGGCGGGGGGCTGCGGTGCCTGCCGCAGCGTCCGCAAGCGGACCGGGGCGCGGCACGTGACCAGCCGGTCCCCAGAGGGGTCCCGCCCGCGGGCTCCCATTCCCGCGGCGGCGGGGGTGCGGACAGAGTGAGGGGTGGGGGGCCGTCGGTCCCTCTCCTTCCCCGGGCGCCGCAGCCGCAGGACCCGCGCCCGGAGCTCACCTCGCGGCCCCGCGTCGCTGCCGCCCGCTTCCTTGTCCGCCATGGTCGCGGTCCCGGCCGGCGAGAGGAAGCCCGGCGCCGCGCCCGTGCCCTGCCCGTGCGGGTCCCTGTCCGCGTCCTCGGCGACGCTCGGGCCGGCTCTGAGCGGCCGGGCAGCGGGAGCACTGCTCTGACGCCGCCGCCGCAGCCCCCGCCGCTCCGCCGGGCTCCGCCCGGGCCCGCCCCGCGCCCCGCCCCGCCGCCGGCCAGCCCTGCCCCCGGCCGGGGGACCCCGCGCGCGCACCCCGCCTCCCGAAGCCGCCTCGGGTCAGTCGCTCTCCCGGCTGCGGGTCCGGGAGGAAAGGGCGAGCGCCGTGCAGCCCGGCGCGGCCAGCGGCCCGGATCTCGCAGGGCTGCGCGGAGGCGAGGCGGAGCGGCGCCGCGGGCGGCCGCCCCCGGGCCGCTCGTGGGACTCCATGGCAACTCCCGGTCCGGGGAGGCGCTCTTCGCCGGAGGCTGCCTAGCGCCAACCCTGGGTGGCTCCCGCCCGGCTCAGAATCTGAGAATAACGACATGAATAATGCAGTTTTCGGCGGGCGGCCGGGCCCTGATCTGCCCGAACCTGCGGCGCGGAGGGCACCTGTTCCGGCCTGGGCAGGTGGCATGGAGCCACTGTGCCCTTCCCAGCACCACCACTCCCCACCCTCCTCCCTCACACACCTCACCTTGGCAATGATAACCCTGACCCACTCCTTCCTTTCCCGGTGCCCTGATGAGATGCTTAAGGCTTGCCTTGCACTGTTTTCCCTACTCTCCAGGGGGCCTGGGGGTCCCCTACTTTCCAGATGAGGTAACTGAGGCTTAGAAGGTTTCATAAACAATCCTGTCACAGGAAGCAAGCAGAGGAGTGGCTCAGCTGAGCTCCCCAACCAGGTGGTCATCAAAGGGGTCTGTCTCTAGGGGAGATTTCAGGGCACAGGCTGAGCAGAGGGCACATGCTCATTAGGAGGTGACCGAGAAACCCCGTCTCATCTGGCTGGTTAAAAGCCTCGACCCCAGTATACCCCTGTGAGGACACAGGTTACTGCACTGCTCTGAGCATGTGCCCTCCTCTGAGCAATGCATATAACCTGAGGACCCACGCCCTCAGATTAAGGGGAATTGGACGAGGTGGCACATGTCGCATGCTTAGCTCAGGTTTGTCCCCTGGCAAACAGGCCAGAAAGCATTCACCGTTATTAAGTCACAGACAGTGGACATGACCACTGCTCATTGCTGTGGACAGTGGAGGGTTAGCACAAGCATACTCGAGGATGGAGAACAGTGTGTCCCCCCATGGCACTCCCTCCCTACCTGTCACCCCACCATCTGAGAGGGAGGAAGACCTGAGAGAGACCTGGGGCCAGGAGCCTGTGAGCGCAAATGCAGGTACAAAGAAAGCACTAGGGACTTTGTCTTGGATGACAACCCGAGAGGGCTCAGAGTGGAGAGGGGAAGAGCTAGTGCCTGGCTCCTCATGGGACCCCTCCCTTCCCCAGCTCTGGTGAGGGAAGAAAGTTGCTTGGTCTGAGGCCACCTGGGTGGGGACACGAGAGGTCAGGGGCAATGCTGGACATTGGGCCTCACTGGAAGCCTACTGGGCAATGGTACCAGAAAGAACTTTCTGTGGAATGTGGTTCCCCTTGGTCAAGAGCTCAAAACCCTACATACCCACATCCAAGCATCTGTCAGGGTCCCATCCAAGATGGGAAACTCCCCTCCTCGGGCATTTTCCCTGCCCTCCCACCACAACATCACTTTTTGTTTTCCATTCCCCCTGAACACAGCTCCACTGCTCCCAACTGGGTTGCTAACCCCCACACCCCAGAATTTCAGACCTTCAGGAAGTCTTCCCAGGGTGCCTCCTAGCCGTCCTGCTCCCCCCAATCAACCACGGCCCAGGTTATCCTCTCTGCCCTCTCCTCTCTCCCAGGTGACAACTCTCCAGAAGGCAACATTACTCACCAGCCACCAAGCCCCATTCCAGGGCCCTGTCGTCACCCTCTGTGTCCACCCAAGTTATACATTCAGCCTTCAACATCTCTCTGGTGTCTGGACCAGCCGACCACCGTCACTCACAGCCTGCGTTGCCAGCACTGGTCTCCTGGCCTCCTGTCCGGTTCCCCCACCCCCGGTTTTCCTCTGTAACTGGACCTGTCCCTGCCCACCCCTCCAACTCCCCAAGGCCCTCTGGCCACTCCTGGGATTCAGGGATCTGAAACACACCTCCATTTCCCATCTTCAGCATGGATCCCGATTCCAGGAAACCTTGCCTGCCTCTCCCCATCAGGGACACAACCCCCAGGGTGACCAGCTATCCAACTTGGCAGTCTGCCAGTCAAAATCTGCAGAAGAGGCACAGTTCCACCCATCTGCCCCCTGCAGTGGGGAAGCCTGGAGCACCTCCTGTCCCTCCCTTGTGGACCTGGGGCAGAGGACCATGAGGAGATGGGAGGTGGCCAAAGGCCAAGCGCCCGAGGCAGAGAGCTCAGCTTCGCTTTTTGTGGAGCATAAAGGCAATGCCCACTCAGCCCTGTGGTTCCCTCTTCTGTCAGTCTCTGGGGACTGCCCTTGATGACCAGTCAGCCCAAGGCTCTCCCTCTTGGGTCACCCCATTTCTGTTGCCATGGTTATCTGCTACAAGGTCAGTCTGCAGAGACTCCATGCACAATCACAGGAGAGTTGGAATTCTCATCTCCCTGTGCCCTCCCCTGATTCTAAGGTCCCCACCAGGCAACCAAAGTGACACTTTTCCGCTCCCAGATCCTACAGAACTGGCCTCCTGATGCTGGAGTGACCTCAGTACTGTCATGTGAGGGGTTGAAACTCACATAGGTCTGACACAGACCACGTGGGTTCCTGCATCATTGTCCTTGTTCTCGCTGGTCACCCTGCCTGAGGTGCCGTCCCCTGAGAGAGTCGCATGGCAGGCTTCAGATCCCACAGAAAAGTGACACCTCCCCCATCCCAACCTATCCCCACCCCCAGACCATCCCATCTAAATAGCTGCTCACCCTCCCCTAGGAAGGAGGGAAATGTATTCAACCTCTGTGCCCTTGTGTCCAGAAGAACGTTTGCCATGAGGCAGGTGCTTCACAGACAACCCATGGAATCAGAGAGACAGGAACACAGCCAGCCTGTCTGGCAGAACAGACCCCACCACGCAGACACTAGGGAGCTGACAGGGCTCTCTGCTTCCCCAGCTGCTGGGGCATGTCCAGTCTGATGGGGCAGGCCCAGACATCCCTGCTCTCCACCTTCTGCCCGGACAGGGCTTGCCCAGCCTGTGGTCTGTGGTGAGAAGTAGTAAAAATATCCCTGCCTCATCAGTACAACACACTGCTCTCACTTGGACATGCAAGTCCCCAAAGGAGGCTCATCCCAGAGCTAAGTCCCAAGCCCCCACACTGGTCATTCAGACACAGGGGCCTGCCTAACTTCTCAAAGGGCAAGTGTCTTCACCCGGTACCCAAGCTCCCTTTAAACCTCCAGGATGCCACCTGCCCCAGGTGACAGAAGACCCCTCGTCTGTTCTTTGGTGGCTGCCCCACCCCCACCATCATTCCCTCCCCAGTGAAGCACTCCTATCATGACCCTTAAAGCAGCAACTCTGAGAGTAGGACTATAATTAACCCATGGTACAGGTGGCAGCAGAGTGCTGGTGGCCCAGCGGTTATATACTAGCCTGTGATATGCCAGGTGAGCAGTTCAAAATCACCAGCTGGTCCTTGAGAGAAAGACTGGGCTTTCTACTCCTGTAAACAGCTATGACCTTGGAAAAATCATGGGTCCTTCTACTCTGTATTAAGGGGTCACACTATGCATCAGCATCTATTTAATGGTGGGGCGTGCAAGTGACAAAGTTTAAGGCCCAGAAACCTAGCTAAGAAGCAACTAAGCTGAGAATAAGTCTTTTCATCTTCATGTTTCACCGGGCAGACCAGACATGCCCAAGAGCAACTGTCCTTCAGCTTCAGACCCTTGCCCTCCCCATCCTCTTTGAGAGCCCCTCGGCCCACCAGAGCCTCCCCTGCTCACAGACTCCCTCCCAGTTCTTCAGCTCCCAAGCAAAGACATCCCCACTCAATACATGTGGGTAGAAGTACCAGCTCAGAGGCAGGCCTGGCTAACTCAGCCAAGCAGCCAGGACACCGGCCACCTGCACTAGCCATCAACTGTGCACAGGGCTGGACACAGTGACGAGGGTTCCGCTGAGCCCTCCAGCCCTCTGCCACCAAGAGGATGGAATGCCACCAAGAGGCGCACTTGCTGATGGGTCAGCCCTTGAGAGCAGTGAGCCCTGGAGGACAGCAGGGCGAGATATGGGGAGGAAGCCTGGGGCCAAGGGTCAAGGCCAGCCTCAGGGAGTCCCAGAATCTCCCTCTGTGGACATGACTCCAGGTACCCATTTCTCTGTCAGATCTGTCATTAGACCAATGGCAATCACACGAGATGATGTATTGTATGAGAAAAGCACTCAGGTCACATCCAAAGCATGACTTGTGACCATTCCTACATGAATTGACATAGTCAGATGGGGAAATATCTATTCCTTGTGAAGCATAAATTATAGAAAAGAGAGAGGCAATACTTTTTTTTTCCTTGGATGGTGACGATACACAGAAGATATGGGGGTGAGCAGATGTTGGTTTTTCTTTTCATATTTATAGGGGAAAAAAGTGGTTTTTTAAGCTTGAGAAACATTGGTTCTAGTAGAAATCTGGGCATTTATTCAGGAAGCTTGCAGGAAAGGCTGTTCGGACGTTTGTTTCACCAGAACGCTGTCTGTTACCTAAATGCCATGGCTATGACTCTCATAGAGCGGGCCACCATCCAGACCCAAGAGAGAGGACATCGTCCAACTTGTCAGGAATGCCCAGGCTCTGGGTATTTCCTTGCCCTCTGACCTTCAGTGCAGCTAAGACCAGGAAAGCAGAGCCAAATCCCAGTGGTCCGTTTATACACCCTTTCCTGTTCGGATCTCCAATCCAACTGGTGTAGTTTTAGCCTCCCCATTCCCAGTCCCAAACACATTTCACACACACAACGTGGGCAGCCGTACGGTTCTTCCTGGGGCCAAGGGAGGAGAAGCCACGGGCCAGAGGAAATTCTCTCACTCAGCACCTCACCATCGCTCAGGCCTGCAGTATAAACTTTACAAATGCCTGCCCAGGTAATGGAAGGTTATCCAAATATTTTCCACGCACTCAGCAGAGGAATGTCTTGGAAGTGTGATTGGAGCTGCTCCACCCCTGACCCCTCGCAGCTCCCAGACACTAACAGGCCAGGCCATTCCGGAAGCCACAGCTCAAAAGAAGACAGTAGGAAGTGAGACGGGGCTCAGAGGACAGTGCGGACAACCGCCCCAGCCTGGAGTGCTTGTGTGTGGGGGTGGGGAGTCTCATTGGCCCACAGACTGAGAACAGAAAGGTTTCCTCTCAGACAGAAAACTCACTTCTTTCTTCATCTCCACTGGTGTCATCATGAGTGAGGTGCTGGGCTGCGATCCACAGGGTCGGTTCAAAGCCATCAGCCACCCTAAAGACTGACATACTCTGAAGTTCTATAGAGGTGAGCTTTGCATCACCATCAACCCAATGGCAGTGGGCTGTGATTATTGGCTGGTTCACCTTCTCTAGCCCCATTCACATCCTGCCCAACTGTACTCAGTCCCTGACCCTACTCTGGCCTCCGTGGGTTCTGCACCAGGCCTACCCCATGCCTGCCCCAACCTCTGCTGCCCCTCAAAGGTCACCTCCTCAGGTCACACCACCCCACTCCTCCACAGCACCCCCACACTTTTCACTCTGTTTGTGTATTTGCTTGTTCCTCTCCTTCTCCATAAGAGCCCCTGAGACTTAAGTCATACAGAGGTCCTCAACTATGGCCCAAGGGCCACATGCGGCCCTCCAAGGACACTTGTCCGGCCAGCTGGGTGTTTTTGCTGCCACTGCTGTCCTGCTTAGCAGCCAACTCATCCCGAGCCTGCAGTGAATTTGTTCATAGTTTGTTTTTTGTTTTTTTAAAAAACTATAGTCCAGCCCTCCAACGGTCTGAGGGACAGTGAGCTGGTCCCCTGGCTAGCAGTTTGAAACTAGCAGTCACTTGGAGGAGGAAAGGGGGGGGGGGGAACTTTTTGATCCCATAAAATGCTGCCATCTGGCTGAGCCCTGCTGGTGCAGTGGTGGTGTGCGGGACTGCAGCCCACAGGGTTGACAGTTCAAATCCAGCAGCAGCTCTCTAGGAGCAAGGCTAGGCTTCCTACTCCCACCAGGGCAGTGATGCGAAGGAAAAATAAACTAAAAGGCTGCCGTCTCAGAAATCGATGGGGGCAGTTTTCCCCTGGACCATCAGGCTGCCCTGCATCAGAAATGACTCTTGAGTTGTTGGCGCTTCCTCCACAAAGGAGCCCTGGCTATGCACGGGGCTGTAATCTGCAAAGTCGGCAGTTTGAAACCACCAACCTCGGGAGAAAGATGAGACTGCACTTCCAGAAAGAGTCATGGTCTGCGAAACTCACAGGGGCAAGTCTACTCTGTCCTGTTGGGCACTCTAACATGGCATCGACTCAAGGGTAGTGGATTTGATTTGGGGGCGTTGGGGAGCCTCTGTCCTCAGGAGCCCTGGTGGCGCAGTGGGTCAAGTGTTAGGCTGATAACCATGAGGTCGGTGGTTCAAACCCACCAGCAACTCGATGCTCATGACGATGTATGGTGCTGGCGATCCTAGGCAGCAGGTCCGCTCTGTAGAGGGGCAGACAGGCACACACCCAGAGAAGGAAGCCGTCGGACATGACATGTAGTGAGGTGGATGGTTTTGGAAGACAAGTGCCCAGCAGAGTCCGTCAGTCTCACCATGCCAAATGCTGCATGACACCACGATCACAAATAAACAAACTAAGAAAAGTGGTTTCCACCCCGAAGGCTGTGGGAAGGTGAGGAGGGCGGCGGGGACGGGAGGAAAGAGAGAAGGGAAAAGACACAGAAACACACACACACACACACACACACACACACACACACACGGGGGCCTTCTGAGAGAGTAACAGTGCTCAGATGAGCTCGGCTGGACCACTATGTCTGCAGCTTTTCCCTGTCTGTGCAGATCTTACTCCACAACAAAGAAAAAGAAGGTGTGGGTTGAAGAATTAACCTTGGGTTTGAATCCAGTCCTAGCTGTGTGGATCTGGGTAAATCACCTACCCTCTCTGATTCACTTACAAAAAAAGACAAAGCAACAACTGTTTCCTGTGAGGCAATTCCAGCTCAGGTGGATATAAATGCCCACGGCCCAGAGCTGCCGGAAGTTCGCCTGAACTCACGCTCATCCCAGCTCTCCATCAATGTAAGCCATTGTAATTAGCCATTACTCATCTCTCAGGAACAAGTCCCAGCAGGCCTGGATGAGGCAGAAAGAGCCTACACATTGGAGAGCCGCCCCCTCCTCAGAAAGCCTGCGAATTTGGAAAATATGAAATAATAAAACTCGTCAGTCTTTCCGACTCGGCTGGCCCAGGGCTGCTGGCTGTGGGTGAGAAGAACAATCTGGTGGTCAGTTGAGTGGGGACAAAGACGCCCTGTTGTGTCCTCGCTGGGCACTGGCATGCTACATGCTGGCACCCTGGCTCGCATTCCATGCTCCCTGCAGGGCAACCCAGAGTGGCTGGACTCAGTATGTCCAAGCAAGGACTTCCGGTTCAGACAAGCCTGGGTTCCAAGGCAGCTGCTCCCCAGGACCCCCAGGAGAAGGAATAAGGACCAAGAAGACCCCTGGAAAGCACCTGCCTATGGCAGTGTCTTGGCTAGCTACAGTTTCTGCTCTGATCAGAAATGGAGAGGTAGACCCGGTCTCAGGACTCCAGGTTCCAGATTCCAGGACCAGGCTCTGCCACATACTTGCTGTGTGGCCCTGGACATGTCCCCGACCTGCTCTGATGCCCAGTCTCTCTGTCTATATGGTGTAGGTACTGGTCATATTCCTCCATGATCACCTGGAGGCAGGGAGACTCTGGTTTTGGTAGATGCAGTGGTTACCCACTGTCTGCTCATGATGTTTGTTTTTTTTTTTGGGGGGGGGGGCATCACTGCTCTCCGGTGGTGGGAGTAGGAGGCCCAGCCCCACTGCTGGAATTGAAGCTCCGTCCCAGTGGGCCGCAGTCCCGCGCACAACCACTACGCCACCGGGGCTCAGCCCGTCTGCTCATGATGAAGTCAGCCGTTCGAAAACACGGGTTGTTCTGAGGGAGAAAGATGAGGCTCTCTACTCTCGTAAAGAGTTCCATTTTTTGAAAACTCACTGGGGTAGTTCCACCCTATCCTATACTCTGTGAATTGGGATTGTGAGAAGGAACATTAGAGGGGGCAGGAGAGTACTCAAACTCTTGAACTTAACAAGGTTAAGTTTTTGTTCCTTCAAGGAAACTGAAGGAAATAAAGAAAAAAGATGGAGAGACATTGCAGCATGTGTGACCTAACAGAGGTGTGTGTGTGTGTGTGTGTGTGTGTGTGTGTTTCTCAAAGCCTGAGAGCTACAGAGGCAAAGCTCACAGAGGAATCTGCCACTGTGAGAAGGAAGAGCTAAACCAGGCCTCCATCTCACAGGAACTACACAGAGATAGAGACATGAGCCCAAAACTCACAGTCATCTCTTGGGACTCAGAGACCCAGAGGCCAGCAGAGAACTGCTCCAGAGGGGGTTCCAAAACCAGAACTTTGTGGGAACAGAACAGACAGCCTCATCTTTCTCCCACGTTGCAGCTTGGGGCCTTAAACCACTGTCTTTGCAGTAAGCAGGCCAATCCTTAGCCCACTGCACCAATGAGGCTCCTTAAAGATAGAGATCCAGAAACACAATATTCTCCACAGGTAATGCGCCCTCCAGCAACGACACATGCACACATCGTGCCAGCAGGTTATCATGTGAGGGGGCAGTGTACAAAATCATACAACATGTGTGCTATTGCCATGCAAATATGACAAAACCTTATTATACCCATAAAGAAAATGACAACAGTCTAAGATCCAATGAGGGTGGTCTGATGGGGAAAGCTACACTTTCATACATTTGTGAAGCATGTGCATCTGCAGGATCTCATTTGATCCACCCAGCCTCCTCTAAAAACCATGGGTCACGTCAACAGAACACAACTCTATTCACTGGGAGCCTTTAAATGCCATTTCATGCCAAGAGCACCATTGAGAGGAATGGTGACTAAGACTGCATGGGCCCCAGGAAAGTGGCTGACAGAATGGGGTTTCAAGTCACAGTGAGACCGATGAAGGTGGGCACCTGATGACTCTGATGCAAAAATGGCACCTGCAGATTGGCAGATAGGGACACACCGACCCATTGAGCAGGGTGGCAAAAGCGGGGGTTTGTGAAGGGGGTGCATATGCATATCCTTTGACAGTTTCTTTCCTATATCGCTCTCTCTCCAAACTCAATGCGAGGCGCCTGTTTCTTTCCAGGAAGGGTGGAGCTTGGTGTCCTGCCTCCAAGACCACTCAGCCGGGCCCCCTGCAGGTGCCCTGGATCCTGTGGCTGTTCCTGAAGCTGCAGCCCCCAAGACCAAACAGCTGGTGCATGGGTGCAACCCCACGGCAGACATGCTCCAGCAAAGACTTCTTGTGTCAAACAGATCCCATCTATGCTCGGTCCAAGGAATTTCGCATTTGGGCAGGAAATGTCAGCCTTTGCACAAAGGCCTTCTCAGGACCCGGCGAGTGAGCTCAACAGGGCTGTCCTTCCCCAAGCTGGCTTGGCCGTACGACCCAGGGTGGCCCCTGAATGGCTGCTTCCTAAGGCCTTGTGGGCATGAACCTGCTCCAGGTCGCATGGCCCCCTGGGAATTTGATCGATGTTCAGACTTTATGAGCTATGTGGAGGGGCACCAGGGTTGTTGAGTCATAAGAGCAAAGAAGAACCTATACATTTAAATTGTAGTGTTGGTGAAGAATATTGAAAGTACTATGGACTATCCAAAAAAAAAAAATCTGTCTTAGAAAACATACAGCCAGAATGCTCCTTCAGAGGCAAGGATGGCAGGACTTCCTCTCACATACTTTGGGTATGCTGTGAGGGGAGACCAGTTCATGGATAAGGTTTTGTAAAATAGGGAGGGAGCGACTCAGAGGAAGGCCTTCAACAAAACGGGTGGGCAAGTAGCTGCAGCCCAACTCAAACATAAGAGCAGTGGTGAAGCCGGTGGGGAACCAGGCAGTGCCTGACTGCGTTGGAACTGGCGCCACGACACCTCACCAACCATACAGAGCAGCTTGAAGCGAATCCCTGAATGCGCACTCCATGAACACACTCCATGCTGACCAAGAGGTTGGAGTCCACCTAAAGCCACCTCTGAAAAAGGGCTGCTGGTCTCCTTCGGAAAAAAGCAACATCGAAAAGCCCATGGAGCACAGCTGACATGAACCGCAGTGGGAAAGAGGAAGGCCTTCCACAAGATAGATGGACACAGGGGCTCCATCAAGGGCCTCAGGCGTGGGGATTGTGGTGAGGATGGAGAAGGACCTGGTTCCTCCTGTTGTGGTTCCTCCTGTTGTGCAAAGCCTCTGAGGCTCAGAACGGACACAAAGCAGCGAACACCAGCCACGTGAACAATGGCCAGCACTGACTAGTAGGATGATGAGTGGCTTTGATACTTTTTTCTCTTGACATTTGACCCCCAGACACAGACACATTTTCACGTGATTAAATGACTTTTCCTTCTGTCTGAGGCGGCTTCTCTGGACCAGAGTGGACAAACTGTGGCTCATGAACCTGATGTAGTTCTTTTGGCACAAACACATGACTCTGGTGAAACATGGGAACATCGTCAAGGACATTATCAGATAACAGTGTTTTCATTGGTTTGTAAATATATATAGATGGCTCTCAAATCATTTTTTAAACTGTGGTGAGTGGCAGGATGGACTCGTCCATCTCAAAAGTTTTGTCGACCTTGCTCTATAAGGAAAAAGAATAAAACCAGCAAAATTACACACACACACACACACAACTGCTGTTGTTAGGTATCATTGAGTGCTTATCACTCACAGCAACCCTAAAACAGAACAAGGCTGCCTGGTCCTGTACCACCCTACAATTGTTGCCAGGTTTGATCCTGCTGGATCCCATTGGGTCCCTTTGTTTGCAGGCACGGTGTCAGGTGTCAGCTCACCTTTTTGACCCGACTTTACTAAGCCTGCTGTCCTCCTCCAGGGGCTGCGCCCTCCTGATGACGCTGCCAGAGCACAAGGTGAGATCTCTCCGCCCTCACGTCTTCTTCGTCACTTTACTGGGGCCTTTTACAACTCTTATAACAATCCCTACATCAATTGCATTGACTGGATTTGTGCGTGTGTTGCCATCATCGTTTTCAAAGTATTTTTGTTCTACTTGGGCCCTAGGCTTCAGCTCCTTTTCCCCACCTCACCCTCTCGAACTCTTGATAAATTACAAATTATTATTATTTTCATATCTTACACCAGCCGCGTCTCCCTTCACTCAGGTTTCTGTTGGGGGGGGGGGATATGTTATAGGTTGATCATTTTGATAGGCTCCCACTTTCTTCCTCTTCTTCCCCACCACCCCCCTGCCCTCATGGTATCACTACTTCCATTGCTGCTTCTGAGGAGGTTATCTGAGTGGAGAGCTCTTCTCTGTACCACTGTACATGCTCTGGTCTAGCTGGACTTGGAAGGTAGGATTGGGGTCATGACAGTGGGGGAGAGGAAGCATTCAAGACCTAGAGGAGTGTTGTATGCTTCATTGGAGCTAGAGAGCACCCTGGCTGACTCATCCCTTCTTTGTGACCCTTCTGTGAAGGGATGTCCCATTATGTATTCATGAGCTTTGTGACTCCACTCCGGCGCTGCTCATTCGCATCAAGTGTCTGTTTGCTTTGGATCTTCTGATGCCTGATACCTGATCCTGTTGACACATTGCCATCACACATGGTGGTGTGCTTCTTCCATGTGGGCTTTGTTTCTGCTCTGCCAGATGATCACTTATTTAACTTTAAGCCTTTATGAACCCAGACGCTTTATCCTATATTCGGGGACCATCAGCTTTCTTCACCACACTTGCTTATGCACCCACTTAGTCTTCAGTAATTGTATCAAGAAGGTGAGCATCAAAGAATGCCAGGTTATTAGAACAAAGTGTTCTTGTGTTGAGGGAGGATTTGTCTAGAGGCCTAATGTCCATTTGCTATCTTAATACATGTACATAGGTCTATTTCCCTATCATGCATAAGCTTGTGTTTACGCCTTTATAAGTGCCCTTTGCCTCTTAGTGCTTTCCTCTATTTCCTTTTACTTTCCCTTTGTTCTACTATCAAGTTTTATCTTCAATTAGCTCTCAGTAAGTCCTTTCAGCTACATTGCACTTGATCAAATCCCGCCAGGCATTCTACGTCCTCCTCGCCATTGATTTTACATCTCGTGCTGTTCCCTTGTCCCTCAGTTTGTTGGCCACCCCCTCCCTTTCCCATTTCCTCCTTTCCCATGCCTCCTCCCTGAACTGTCAGTCCCATTTTCTCCTTGAGATTGTTTATCCTGCCTATCTTATATAGATAGACATAAAAAAAGAAGACAAAGAGCCGATAAGTAGTTCCAGGCTCGTCTGCTAATCTTTATGTTCCAATCAGGTCTGATGAGGTGTCAAACCCTACCCCTCCATAAGACAGAGATCTATTTGGGGCAGTCCTCAGGGACTATGTTCCTTTGCTCCCCTGTCTGCTCTGCTTTGCCCACCATCCTCACTTCTAAGGATCATTCTGGTTGTGTTTCTTCCAAGGCAGATTTGTTTCTTCTTCTGGTCATCCATAGAGTCTTCAGGATTCTCACCACAATTCAAATGCATTGATTCTTCATCTTCTAGCTTCTGCAATCATATGAGGAACCCAGAAATATCCTGTCTTTAAGAAGTAAGGGGCCCCTTACTCCTTAAAGTGACATCTTGGTGGTTGTTACTATTTTAAAGAAGCCTTTTTATTGGGGGTTGGGGGTAGCCACTTTATTCTGAGGTAGCCAAGACCATGTACCCTACAAGGATGGTGTGATCTAGGGCATTTTCTTTCCTGGCCCCTTAATGAAGTCTCATCACAGTTTGACTCACACAACCCATTGCTTGATCTCTTGGCCATTGGATGTGGATCCAAATAAAACGAAAATCCGTGGCAGCTTTGATATTTCCTTCATCTAGCATCTAGCATACTGCTGCTTATTGGTCAAGTAGTGAGGATTTTTGCTTCCTTGATGTTGAAGTGTGATCTATACTAAATACTGCGTGGTCTTTGATCTTCATCAGCTAGTGCTTCAAGTCCTCGCTTTCAGGAAGCAAGATGGCATGGTCTGCATATCATGGGTCATTGGAGTCTTCATCCATCTTGATACTGTGTTCTTCTTCATATAGTCCAGCACCTCATATGATTGGCTATGCATACACATCGTGAAAGGAAACAACCCTCACACACCCTGCTCCTGATTGTAAGCCACATAGCATTTCCTGTTTCTGTTCAAATGGCTCCTCTGGGTCTAAGTTCAGATTCTACATGGGCACAATGATGTGTCCGCAGTTTGACTCACACAATGCATTGCTTGATTTCTTGGCCATTGGATGTGGATCCAAATAAAACGAAAATCCGTGGCAGCTTTGATATCCCCAATGGTACTCAGAGTTTGTCGTGATCCCCATAGGCAAAAGCCTTTACATAGTCAATATAAAAAACAAGTTTTCTGGTCTTCTGCACCCTCAACTAAAAGGCACCAGCAGTGACAGCAACTCAATGGCAATGAATTTCTTGGTTTGGTACAAAATCTTCTGTATTCAGCATGAATTTCTCGCAGCTCCCTGCTTTAGACTGCTATCACTGTTTTGAACTATCTTCAGCAAAAAGATTCTTGTGTGTCAGATCGATACTATTGTTCAATAATTTCCACATTCTGGAAGCTCACCTTTCTTTGGAATGGGCACAAATATGGACCTCTTCCAATCAGTTGGTCAAGTACCTGCCTTGTCACTTTCTTGGCACGGTTGCCCGAGCCTGCCTGTCACCAGCAATGCCCCCTTCTATCTCACACAACAATCACTGTCACTGCTGGTGCCACTTGTCCGTCATCTGTCCTCCTGGGATGGTTGAAAGTCAACTGATTCTTTTTGGTAGAGTGACTCTGTGGGTAACTTTTGCTTCTCCTCTGGAGACCTCTGGCCTCACTCAATATTTTCCCTCTAGCATTCTTCAAAGCTGTAACTTCAGTCTGGACTCCGGTCTTCCATTCTCTACCCCTGAGACATGTCAAGTGGATTCTTCCCTTTAACTTTCTGACTCTAGGTTTTCACAAAGCTCATCATAATGCTTTACTATAGCTTCTTGAGTCACCCTCTAGATCTTTGGCTCAAGTCCTTTATGCTGTCATCTCTTCCATTCATTTTAGCTACTTCATGTTCAAGAGCAAGTGTCAAAGTCTCTGGCACTCCTTCTGGTTGTGTCCCTTCTTCACAGCTTTTTGTTTTCTTCCTGGATACGATCTTTACGTCATCCAACAGCACATTTGGTCTTTGGTCATTCATGTTAACAGTGTCGAATTTATATTTTACAATGTGAGGAAAATGGAATCATGTGAGAGTAGGATATTCCTGCAACCTTTTTGAAGTCCCTGTTTATAAAGAGGTTTCTTTCGGGGAAACAGAGCATGCAGTTGTGGAGGCTTACAGGTCCTAAACCCAAGGGTCAGACAGCAGGCACCTGTTCTTGTCGTGAGGAATTAATTCTCTCTGTGAGACCCTCAGTCTACCTCTCCAAGACCTTTCTGATCCACAGAGTTGATCAGATGGTTCCTCGAGCTACCCCATGGCCTTGCAGTACATGCTTTTTTGTAGGTTACATAGCCAGGCCCCAGACAGTGTCTGGTGCATGAAGCCAAAGAGCTCCAACTAGCCCATTGAAGCAAGAGCACTGTGAGCTCCCTACTCTGAGCTCCTGGGCTGGCAGTTGCTAGGACAGTCTGCAGAGTCTCAGAGATTTAGGAAGATGCCCTAGTGGTGCTGTGGGGTAAAACTTGGGCTGCTACAAATGAAATTGGCAGTTGAAGCCCACCAGAATTTCCATGGAAGAAAGATTAGGCTGTTTTTTTAAAGATTGATAGTCACGGGAACCTTATATTAGGAGGCTTTGGAACAGTGGGGAACCGTGGTGGCACAGTGGTGATGGGCTGGGCTATGAACACAAGGTCAACAGTTCAAAACCACCAACTGCTCCTGTGGAGGATGGGGCTTTCTTCTCCCATATAGAGTTAGAGGCTCAGAAACCCACAGGGGTAGTGCTAACATGTCCTATTGGGTTGTTATGTGATCTGTGTCGACTCAAGGGCAGTGAGTAAGTGAGAGGAGGTGTGTGATGGGTTGGTCGACTGGGTGGCAGTGATTTGGGTCTTTTGGTTTGGAGAGTTAGAGCCCAGCATCTATCTGACCTTGATTCTCATCCATCCTCGGACTAGCTGTATGACTTTGGCTAAGTCACTCAATGATTCTGCTACTTATGACATTTAACCTCATCCCAGTATGAGATAAACAAACAAACACAAACATAACTGGGGAAATCTCACCTCAGCCAGGGGTCTTGGCAGCAGGCCAGAAATCACAGGCTGCCTACTCAAAGAATTATCAACCTTTCTGTCACTGCAGTTATGCGCTGGGCTGCTAGTCACAAGGTCAGCAGTTCAAAACTGCCAGCTGCTCAGAAAGATGAGGCTTTCTACTCCT